>VXBX01005091.1:25183-42039 GCA_013400415.1 Scytalopus superciliaris
AGCCACCAGCGCGCTTGTAGCAAACGTGGGTAGAGCCCTTCTCAAATCTTTGTTCGCGAAGTCTAGCCATGATGATGATGAGTTCTCTGATAAATAAATCAGGGGCTCTGAACAAAGCTTTTTCAGCACTTGAAAAATTGAGTACCTCTTGCTGCCTTGTAAGGGTCTAATAGACTCTCAAGGGTCTAATAGAGGCTGAGTTCTCAAAGCAACTTCATTTGAGCTACTAAAAGAGTTACCTAACTTTATGAAATTTCTAAGAAATTAACATTTTTTAGATTCCATCCCATATATTTAATAATTAACATAACAAATAAATTAAGCATAACACAGCTATTTAAAATCTATTTGTGACAAACACAATGTGTTGGGGAATGCAAGCAGAACCCTTGATATTTTCAAAGTAAACTTGTTTTACAATATATCATAAGGTGAGTTAAATGGAAGAGCTATTTAGCAAACCAGCTGTGTTTGATAGAACCAGGGGTCAAACTCAAGAAGAATGGTGCAAAATATTTTGTTAGTCTGTTTTGAAAATATCCTCCCATAGTTTCTGCTGTTAATGTGTATTACAAGTACTTTAATGAGTTAGAAATAGTATTTTAGAATTTGAGTCCTTGACGGATTCTTTTTTTCAATTAATTATCCAATAGCTTTTAGAACTGATGTAAAATGTTCTATTTTTCCTTCTAAGTTTATGCCATTTCTTATTTCATAAGCCTCTATATCATACTCCATCACACATCTTTTATAAATGGATATTGTCAGTAGTAGAACATAGAAAGTGTAAAAAGCCTTGTCCATCTCTTGCCATGAAGCTGATTTGTCCATGTAGTGTAAAAGTTTTCCTTCATTAGTGTCATTGGAATAAAAACTTTCTAACTACTATGAAAATATTCTAAAAAGTTTTAATTGTAAAAAATAAATAGAAAATATCTTTATTTAGGTTTTCCTGAACAGATCCAATGTTTTAAAATAATTATTAAGTAAATTATTAACAGTTATACAATCAATCAAAATTTGAGATTTATGTAAAATTGGAAAAGATTATATTTTTTTATCAATTGAATAACATCGTGGGCTGTATGACATTTACAAAATAGAATTACTGGCAAAGATTGTGATTAATATCTGCTACCAATTTATTGTACCCAGGTTAGAGAATGGACTGTTTGTATTGCCCTCTGTTGTACTAAAATATATTATGGCTGAAAGAAGCACACCATATATATACAAAGCAAATATTTTACTGTTAGTATAACTAAAGTATTAACAGGCTAATAAAAAAAAAATTGGTTAGACCAGCTATAATAATGCTCAGATAGTTCAAATCGTATATAGCTAAAATTATGCATACACACTCTTTCTAGTCTCTACACATCTTAAATTATATGCTCGCTCTTGTAAGTCCAATGGTTTCATTCAGGGCAAAAACTACATGTTCAGTTGCCTGTATCTTTGCTTGGAGGAGTGTGATGCTGATGTTGGGGGTTTCCTTCTCTTTAGGATCTGCTTGGAGGCACTTACTTCTGTCAGATCTGCTCTACACCTTGTTCTTCTTGTTGTTGTTGTGGGGGGTTTTGTCTGTAGATTAATTTTACATACAACTTTATAAGATGTATGTATTTGTATTTTGTTCTCTTTGTTGTTTTTAAAGCTACTTATATCTGGCCACAGAGTTCATGCTTTTGTTGACTGGTAAACGATCACATGAATTGTTTACAACAGTGTCAATCTGTGCCTGTGTTTCAATGTCTTTGGCATCACCCCATGCATTTTCTCCTCTACCCACCACAGCTGCCTTTTATTCTGGGATCAAAGACAGTTCATTCTACACAGCAAGGCCACTTGATACTAATATCCGTTGTTTAGAAGTATACATACGTATAACAAAATATGTTAGACTGCCATTGTGCAAAGCAAGGACAAGCCAGAATAACAGAAACAGCAGCTCCCTGGGTATTAGATAATGGTGTTACAAGGTGAAACCAATTTCTAGACAGACCAAAAGAAGTCCTGACAAAGTATGACAGGCCTCAATGCTTGTTCTGTTAGCTTAGCACACAGTCTGTGACCTGTTACCAGCAACAGCAGCAGCAGCTCCACGTTTGCTGACCTACAAGGTACGTCTGTCACATGTATTTCCTTCTACAGTTGTTGGATTTATTGAACATGAGCTAATGTTTGTTAAAACTTCCCACAGAGCCCTTATATGAAAGGCATGTTCTCATTATGGTGAAAATGTCTCTTTTAATGAGGAACAATATGCTATCCTCCAAGTTCTCCTGAAATAGTGTCTTTCATGGAAATATGAAACCATCTGTCTGATAATAACACTTTATGTGACCTAACAAGAAAAGCAACCTAAAACTACATATGAATTAAGATGCATACTTTTCTGCGTGTAAATTCTTTTGTCATAGATCACTTATGATACTCAAATAACCTTCTGCCTGTTGATATATGTGCCATTCATGTCCAATTCTCCTGGTTTGTCTCCAAGCCTCTTCATAGATATCATCTACCACCTTTGACCTTGCTCTTGTAACTCAGTCCTCTACTTTCTGGAATATAATTTCTATAATTATTACTCTTCCACTTCCCTTTATATAGCTCCTCCTTTCAAGCTTCTCCTTGTTTGACAAATAGTACTTCCTGTGCACTATCACAACTAGTCATTCTTCTATTGGGTGTCTCAATTCCCACCACAGAAGTATTGTAGTACAGTCTTGCTGCAGAACAGAAATACAAAGCATGACTTCCTTCTTCCTATTGTATTATCCTGAGATAACATTGTGCTACTCTGAACACATATAAGAACATGCTATACAAAGCTGTGAGTGAAATGTGTATGATTACTCAAAAAATCTTTTGAACAAAAGAAGTTGACACTGAATTGGTTGAACAAGAGTGTATACTACATTACAAGAAGATGAGAATGTTACAATTACTATTTTTTTTTTCAATTAGTACATATAGTTGCAAATATTATTAATAAAAATACAGTATGTACTTCATGAAACTCTAGATGAGAACAGGTTGATGTCTCTTTATAGAGAATGGAAAAAAAGAGGTCTTTTATTTATTTGAGGTGTGTGTATATATATATATAAAACCTCATGGGCAAAACTTCATTGACAGTATTTGCATAATTTTCTCTGATTGAACTAAGCTGTTCTCACATATGTCTACACCAGAGGCATTTAAATTTAATTAAATGAATGTATTACCCAAATGAATGCTATGAATGACAAAATTACTCTTGTTAGGTAAAATGACATGGCAAAAACATCTTGATGGCATGCAGGAAACATCTCTTCTCTGTGTTGACCAGTGACAGGACCTGAGGGAATGTCCTGAAGTTGTGTCAGGGAGGGTCTAGGTTGGGTATTAGAAAGAGGTTCTTCACCCAGAGTGTGGTTGGGCACGTGAAGAGGCTCCCAAGGGAAGCACCAAGCCTGAGAGAGTTCAAAAAGCCCTTGGATGATACTCTCAGGTACATGGTGTGACTCTTGAGGATGGTCCTGTGCAGGGTCAGTAACTGGATTTTATTTTCATGGTGGGTCCCTTCCAACTCGGCATATTCTGTTATTCTGTGAAAATTTAAACAAATCCTAAAAGAATGTTTTTCTTCTTTTCTTTTTTTTTTTTTCTATAAGACAAATCAATCTGTTTTTAACAGATTTTACACAGACATTAGTAAGATCTGCCGCAATTTGAAAGTGATATATTCATCTTAGGAGCTGAGGAGACAGCTTCATAACAGGGTCTCTGAGAGCAAGAACTGCTCATGTAATCAAAACAGCCATTGTATAAAGATGCAAGCAGTTGCAGATGGTCAGTAAGAGATAGATTCATTATTTTATGTACCAAACAAACAACATCTATTCTTAACTATATGAATTATGGTTTTACTCTTGGAGAAAATTATTTGATTAATTTTCATTTCAATTGTTGCTGTAGTTGATTTTTAGTCATCATCTACCTATAACGATATTGTTAGAATATCAGTAAAGGATTTCCAAATCCAAGAATTTATTCTTTTCTCAGCAGTGTATTTAAAGTCCAGGGAAAACTTGCCTATGTATGTGGAAAAGCTACACCAGTTTAACCAGATTCCTACTTTTAAATTCCATACTACTTTTTTTATACCTTTTCGAAGGGAGAAGTATGTTTCTCCTTCATGTTCTTACTGTGTGATACTTATGAACATTTTGGCCTTTTGTCTCAGTATGCAATGTTTCAAATCGAATAACTAAAAAAAAAAATCTGAGGGATTAATGTCATGCCTTTCCCTCTTCCCTCCCCAAATTGTAACCACAAGATTGTGAGGTACTATTTGCAATTCACATTAGTTGCATTTAGGTATTTAGGGCTCATTTTGAAAATACGAGGGGGTTACTTTTTCTTTTGTTTCTTTTCTCTTGCTGCTGTTGTTCCATTTTTCTTTCTAATAAAAATGAAATTCTAAAGACTGAAGGGTCTGCTTTTGGTTTTTCACAGGCAGCTCTGAGGCTTATTCCTTGTTGTAGATAGGTCCAAGGAGAAATTATTCTTTTAGTCACACTTTCTGGAATATATCTACATGACCCACTTCCTCATTCAGCCTCTTCAATTTCATAAACAAAACTGATCTGCATAGTTAGCAATACAAGGGAATTTATTTGAACACAGCTTTTGACCACAAACACTAGATCTCTAACATTCTTGCTTTCCATTCTGTGAATTAAGGCAGTTGTGAATATAAGAGAAACAGAACCAAGTTATTTGAATATGTCACCAAGAAAATAATATAATAAAAAAAAAAAGAGCAGATGCAACTACAAGCTCAAGTCGATAGATTTCTTTTCTAGTTTTGCATTTTTGTAATCTCTATAAAGATCCTACATACTCAATTAATGAGCTTTTAGAACATACTCTCTTATTTAGATTTCACAAGAATTATCTTTTTTTATAAGCATATTAAACATGATATTGCATTTTCTCTCTGCACACTAGAGTATATAAGATACTTTAGAAATATCACATTTTCCTGGAAGTGCACAAGCTGTCTCCAGTGGACAGTATGGACTGCTCTGTGACATCACAGCAGCCTCTAATCAGGCTGGAGACTTTGAAAATTAAAAATCTGTAGAGTGACCTGTCCTTTAATTCAAATCAGTTATGCATCATATTTTTCTGGTCTACTTTAAATTATTAAACTAATTCTAGGGAAATCTAATGATGACGGAATCCTAATATGATTGTTACAGTATAACTTTGGGAAAGAGAGAATGTTGAACCTGATTGGGTCAAAAACATATTCTGCTCTGAATATATTATGCAACAATTCTCACAGATCAAATTGCAAATCAGATTCAGTATTGGTCAGAAAAGAGAAGCTGGCTCATGCCATGATTTCTTATGTCTTCCAGATATTTCAAACCACCTCAAATTACCAGTTCTTGAGTATCATTTCAGAGCTGATGACTAATGTGTCATAGGTGGGATTGCTGGTTCTGTTGATCTTCATTCCTTCTCCTCTCTGTTTTCTCCTCAGTGTGGGGTAGATTGAAGGAATAAACATATACTAGAATCCTCTTTATTATGTATCCATAGCCTCAACATTCAAGTAACCTGCTCAGAAGATATTTCCTTTATCTTTCTGCATAGGGAAGTAACCATTCCCAAAGTCTAACTCCAGGTATCTTTAGAATAATTTTGAGAATCCTATGATCAACAGAATGCTTTAAATATAAATTACCAAAAGGAGAATCTGAGTGTACATAGATTCCTTAGAACACTGTAAAATCAGGACTTTGAATACTTTTTAAATTTCATCTTAAACTTTATGTTTCCTTGAATTTACTGATTTAGGATTTTCTGAGTAGATTTTGATTGGCAAAACATGAAAAGACAATATAAGTCTTTACAAAGAGCAAAGTCTGAATAAAACTTCTACAGGCTAATTTCTTAGAAAACTCGTAGGATGTTTGCTTTAGAGTGAAAAGAAAAAGGGACAGGGGACTGTTTTTCCTCTTAATTTTAAAGGTGAGATCATGCACTGTCTAGAGCTTTCACTGGTCCTTCTCTGATTTTCATTATTTGACTCCACAGCTTGAATGATGATTTGTCAGGTTAAACAGAAGAAATGTCAACATTTTCTTTTGTATCTGGGTATTCCTCATAGTGAAGAGCCAGCACAGACTTGAATTTTGGCTGCCATTGGAGACTAGAGCCTGATAAAGAAGAGAAAACCCTGGGAAGTAAATGGTATTGATTTTTCTCAAGAGCTAACTTTGACCCAGTGACCACACTTCAGTGTTCAATTTGCCAAGTGACAAAAGATCTTTCTCTTACTATTTTGTGTGTGTGTGTGTGTGTTTAAGTGTTGCTTTATTCACCTTTTTCCCCTGTTCAGTGCTCAATGCAAATCCTAGGATCCAGGATAGCATGATCAGAGTCTGTATTGGTTAAAAAACGTATGGAATAATGATGTTTCAGAGTTTATACAGTTCAATCTTCTTAACCTTTTCCAGCCATCTGAGATTAAATACCTTGAAAGCATTAGAGTCATTGGTTACAGGACCATGCCATGAAGTTTTCAACAAGAGCTATCTTAAACATTGTAAAAGTAGTTGAGAGTTTGTACTTCACTGGTGAAGGAACAAACATAGTGGGAGAAAATGCAGAACAAGATTAAAATAAAATGTTTGGGCACTTAACTCAATGAAGTAGATGACCATTAGGTGGCAAATAACTTTGTGTAACACTGATGACCAACAAATCACTCATTTTACAAAATTAGTCATTCCCACTTTCATATGAAGTTCCTGTCAGAAGGAGGATCAAAGGAAGCAACTGATATTTCTGAACATTTCTAAAGTGTTTCACTGAGGCTAGCCTGGATGCTTAAGAAAAATGAGTGATTTCTATTCCTTTTATTCATGTTGGGTCTGCTTTGGAGTGGACAGAAAAGTGCACGCCACTGTTCTACTCTTATAGTAACATGGTCATAATTAAGGACAGCAAAGTATCTGTTCAGGAAGACAATACAGAAAAAGAAATATGGGCTACTAGAGATTTAATTAGTACTGGTTTTATGCTCTGCTTTCAGCCTGTCAGAGTATACAAAGGAATAGTCTTGTGGCAAAATTGCCAAACCTCATGATAGTCACAGTCCTTTTGAAAGACTGGACACTGGAGCTACTTGAATATAATAGAGTCTATAATTTCAAAATAAAAATAGTCTGGTTTTAGGTCTCAGAGGTAAATTTAAGAAAACATGAAAATTAAGGTTTTAGGAGTACTGGGGAAAACAAATCACAAAACTATGTAAATCTCTACATGCACTATTTTTAAATATCACAATTTTTTGCTGTTTCATAACGTTTATAGCATGACTGCATAGTGGCAGTTGCAACACAATACTATTCTGGTGATTTTGGTGATTTTCTTGAATTTCACTCTGTATAAAATGTGACTAATTGACTGATTCATTTTGTCATAAATGTAACAGTGTAATGACTGCAATGTCCTTAAACTTCGATGTGAGCCAGACTGAGCTTGGCATAGAATTCCTCTTCTGTAGACATTGCATTGGGTTGTCCACATACACAGCTCCATGTGGGCCTCTTTCCATGTTCCAATCCAAGCAGAGCAGGACGACAAGAAGACTGATGAAGTAACATTGTGTGGTTCTTAAATACAATGCTTGAGCCAAAATCAACAGAAAAATATACTTTGTTCATTTCTCCTTGAACTGGGTGTTCTGTGTTACACTTCGCAGAAATACAAAGGCAGGAGGAGTGTGGAAGTAGAAAGGCATCTGAGGCAAAAGTGGATACAGGGAAGCGAAGAAACAGAATGGGAGAGTGTCTGGGCAAAACTCTGAAGATCTTAGGAAAGGTAAAAGGCATCAAAGGTAATTAAAAAAGAGCACCACCAGCCTCCTGAACTCTGTTAGGCAGAGCATTGCTAACATGTCAAGGGAAGTGATTCTTCTGCTTGGGTCTGTACTGGCGAGATATATCTGGAGTGCCCAGTAAGGGACTCACATGGACAAGAGAGACATGGGCATACTGAAACAAGTTCAGTGAAGGACCATGAAGACAATTAAGGGACTGGAGGATCTGAGCTACATGGAGAAGCTGAGAGAGTTCTGACTCTACAGACTGGCAAAGAGAAGGCTCAGAGAAGTGAAATGGAAAGAATGTAATGGGATAGAAAGTTTTGAAAAGAAATACAGTAGACTGATTAATGAGTCAAGTAAGGATCCTTTCAAGCTCTCAAAAGAGAAAGAACAAGGAAACCTACCCATGATGGTATTAACTAGGAATGCACTCTCTGTGATGTATTGCTTTTTAAGCTTGAATTTTTCCAATATCAATAGAAACTCCATTCAAAGTAAAAGGTGACATAAGATTGCAGAGTTTCTGGGAGCTGCATTTAAACTCAGGGATATCATGAAAGCTTGTCTATCCTCATTCATCATAACAAGTTATTTGTTTTAGTCATTTTCAGAGTCTGATACTACATGGACAGTGAATCAGCATTTTCTGGTAATGACAAATCAGAATCTGCAAAAGAATTCATTAGGAAGTCACTTAGCATTACTGGAAAACACAACCACAACATCAACTCCATAACTATTGCAAACACATTGGAAACTCTGACCTGTGCAAACAGATTATTCAGAATTCAAACATTTTTGTGGACTTTATTTTGATTAAGGTTTGTAATAGTGATACACACTCTCTTCTTTCTTCCTCCCTCTGTCACCCCCTCTCTCTTTCTTCCTCCATTCCCCTGCATTTTTTATCCATATTTTCTGTCCACATTTTCAAATTAAGAAATCTATCAGG
Source organism: Scytalopus superciliaris (assembly GCA_013400415.1). Lineage (NCBI taxonomy): Eukaryota > Metazoa > Chordata > Aves > Passeriformes > Rhinocryptidae > Scytalopus > Scytalopus superciliaris. The sequence goes on from VXBX01005091.1 coordinate 34,027, forward strand.
TTATCTCTTTTCCTTTTCCCTCCCTCTAAAGCTGTCTCCTGTGGGGTTTTCACAGTTTCTGAGTTTTAGAATGGGGTTAAGGCAAGGATTTTATCAAAATAATTTTCAAAGCTTTAGAAAACAAATAAAAATAAGGTATATTTGTATGAATTTTGAAGACACTTCCTGAATTACTTTTTTAATTTTTTAGAGGTGGTTATAAAATCAGTAAGTCCTTGCCTTTACATTGAATATGTTTCATACCCAGCTAGTAACAAAAGGCCTACTTCCAATCTTTAAATGACATTGATATAAAGCACAGATGGAGGAAACCATCTTACAATCCATGAAAGGAACAGTTTTCTAAAACTGTAATAGTTTGATTCTGGCAGAGGAACTTTACCAGTACCACTTTCATGTTTCCAGGGTGCAAGGCAATCCTGTGGAAATTTTGTCCTATCTCCATTCTTCACTTCCAGTCCATTGCTGTAGGTTTGTGAGGAAATGCAAGTAGTTATCATGTATTTTCCACAATTCCATACCACTAGAAGTCGAGGAAGGGTGTTGGTGATAGATGGAGAGAGTTAAATCATTTTTTTGCAGATGGGACAAACTGAGCTGTGACACTCACAATTTTGTCCAAACTAAAACACTTGACTCTCAAACCAGTACCGTTCTTATAGCAGAGAATAAATATCAAAACTTAGGTACATGATAGAACTCTTACTTTTCTTATTCTTTCATAACATTAATATTTATAAATATTATGTACTTTTACTGTTCTACTGGGTTTTGATCTGACCCATTGCTACAGTATCTTTTGATGGCTGGATATTATGATAAATGGACACTGGCACTGGCTAAAATGAATTCCATTAAAGCCTGACAGTTTGCTAACAACTTTAAGAAAACTTGTGATTCATAATAGGCATTTTATGCAGTTAAAAGGAAACGTTTTCCCCTCTACTTTTTAATCTCTGAATATGGTATCTCTTCAGGTTGATTTACTTCAGTGGGTAAATAGCAGGAAATATTCTAGTCCTACCTATACTTCATTGGTTTTCCAGTGTTCAGCAATATCCAAATCCCCTAAGAGTCATTTAGCATATCGCTGTCTAATAAATTTTATAAACATAAGCTTTGTAAGATATGTATGACATTTAAGTTGCATTATTAAAGAATGAAGTAGTGTATATTCTCAAACAACAGGGGGCTTTATCTTGCAATGCAATAAAAGAGACAGAAAACTGTACAAAGTTTATATGCTTTGCATGCATGATTTCCTCCCATTTTTCAGACTCCTGTAGGTATTGTGTGTCTCATTCCAGAGTGCAGTAGTAATAAAAATACACAAAACTTCACTAACAGCTTTCTAATGAACTCCTTAAAAGAAGGCATTAGGGACTTTTTAGTTTTACTGCTACCATGAATATAGAAAGCTGTGAAAACACAGCTTGAGAATAAAGAAGATTGGTTCTTTCTGGCAATAATTTCTTTGGTCTTGCAATTCCTTAGGTTCAATTCTGTTTCAAAGGATGGAAGTGAAGCTGACCTCCATTTTTATCTTATAATGAATACCTTAATTATTATCAAAGCACTGACCTACTGCCATTTACAAGAGCTGCAGTGGCTGATAATCACCATAAATAATAGATTCTAATCTAAGTAGGTTAACTGCACAGATTAAAATGCTAGGGCATTCTTGCCTCCTTAATTCCACCTGGAGGCCTGAATGACTGCTAATAATGCTACAGTGATATCTGACAGGCTCCCAAGGTCAGACACTCCATACCTGAAGAAATTTTCCCCCAAATTGTTCCATTAGCTTGCATATGGGGTTGTTTTCATTCCACCAGACCAGATATTTCATTTCCACCAGACATGGTAAGAAAAAAATAAAATCTTCACAAAGCTCTTTCAAATTCTATACATCACTAAAATAAAAGGAAAAAACTAAAAATAGAACAGCAAAGGAGAGAGGAAAAACATGAGGATGCTGAGGGTTGAGTCTCTTTTGTATTCATATACACAAAAGAAATATGAATGAGAAATGAATTTAAAACAACATCAGAAACTCCTTTAACATTGCACAATTGCAAATGACTATATGACATACACAATGGGACAATCAAGGCCTTGGTGTCCTTTCGATCTAATTTTCTTATATTTGGCCAAGTGAAAAGGACAAGCATAATTAATGGTTGTCACTAACACGTGGGCATCTATATATGCTCAAAGCCTGACTGTCTCTGGAATAGCCAATGAGTAACTCATAAACACTTCTGTGTCAAAAAAAAAAAAATATCATTTCATAGAAGTTAGAGTTAGTTGGTTTCACCAATTTAAGCAAAGAAAATAGTGGTGTTAAGAGGTGAAATTCTGTCTGAAAGCTCATTGGAGCAGTGCTGTTGTGAAATGATTCAGTGATGTGTCTAACACTTCTGAAAAGTGACATAGTGTAATATTTAAAGGGCTAACAGTCCATAAATATCCTCCTTCTTTTTGTCATATGAATCTATGGTTTCCATTTTGTTTCTAAAATATGGTGTAAACAAGATTTTTAATGTTCCAATTTTTGAAACTAGAATGAAGCTTTCAAAAGAGGATGATTTGCAATCAACTATTTGATGATCAGTCTCCATATCTGCTAAAATAATGTTCATAGACTTCTTTTCCTAGCCATCAGGTGGACCAAATAACATGCTCAGGATTTGTGGTTAAGATTTCATACTCCTTTTCTTCTAAATCATCGTTGTTTTATTTTTGTCACCATAACAATTCTGAAGATACAGGCAGGTACAATGACATTAATAAATCCCAAAAAATGTCTATTATATAGCATCAAACTGTTCATTTTAAAAATTGGAGGGAGGGGGAGTGGTGTATTGTGTCAATAAGTAAAAAAAAATGTTTTGAAGGGAATGGACTGTGCTACCCTGACTTCCCTACCTTTTATTGAATGTCTCTCTTTGCTTGAAATTCTTCTAAGCGGTAAAGGTTGGATGCACTCATATAAATGCAGCCAAGGCCATTAGAGATGCCCTAGGGTACCCCAGACAACTCTATAGGCCTAGGAGGTATGAGACAGGATGTGGGAGAAGTCTGGAAATAGCAGTCAAATCCTAAGCAGAATATCCCATGGCACCCAAAATGACACCTGCTGTATGTCTTTTTTACACTGAATGAAAGAGTGAATAAACTTCTTGTGTAATAGCTATCAGCATTTTTTCTTAAAAAGCCACACTAACTCTTCTCTAATATATAATTTACCTCTGCCTCTTAGCTCTTTTTTTTTTTCCATCTGATTAATTGTCACGGTCTTCAGTGTCCAAGGTTCTTCTAAAAAGGGCCTTTTTTAAAAACTAAGAATTTAATTATAAAATACCAGGTATCTTCTGTCCTTTTAACACTGAGACAACATTATGTGGTGCTTCATACATTAAGTCAATATGTTTACATTATCATATTGGAGCTTCTTGAAACATTTGAACGAAAACCACCAGACAAAACATAAGTTTTGTGAGATCACCAAACTAAAGATACTTATTTAAAAATATTTTGAAACTGTTGGCAGTCTCCCCAGTAACCTGAATATGATTAGGAACTTTCCTGTCTACTTCTAGATATTGAGATGAGGGGAGCATTTGTACTCCATACAAAGGAGAAACTTGGATGCATGGAGTTTTGCCCTGAAATGGGTGATGAGTGAGTAAAAACTTATGGGTGCGAATGAGAGAACAGCTAAGACATGTTAAATCTGACTACAAGCTGAATAGTCAAGAAGAAAAATTAAAAACAGTCACTTTAAGCAACTGGAGAAAACTCCATGTTCACAGAACCTGGTACTTTGGAAACTTTAAACATCCTGACATCTTCTGGCAACAATACTGGCACAAGCAAGCTAGGAGATTTGTAGAGTGTATTGATAACTACTTCATGATACAGGTGATTGATGGTCTGGCTAGGAGAGATACTCAGCTGGAACTATTTCTCACAAACCAGGAATAATTGATCAGGGATGTGGAGATTAAGTGCATCCTTAGCTGAAGCAAGCATGAATTTGTCAGGTTTAGGATCCTGAGAGAAGTTAGGGAACTACAAGAATCACAGCTCTAGGCTTCAAGGAATCACATTTTGGCTTGTTCAAGGATCTACATGACAGGGTACTGTGGAACACTGCCTTGGAGGGAAAAGTTCAAGAGAACTAGAAATCTTCAAGGATAACTTCCTTCAATCTCAAATGGTCTATTATTATATGAAGGAGATGTGGCAGAAGACCAGCATGCATGAAGAAAGGTCTCCTGACTAAGCTTAAGAATAGAACAGAAGTACATAGTAGGTGGAAATGGAGAGGACTATCAAGAAGAAACAGAAATACTTTCTGAACTTGCAGGTGTGGTGTTGGGAAAACCAAAACTCAGCGGGAGTTGAAGCTAGTGGTGATCACGAGAAGCAACAAGAAGTGTTGCTGTTTAGTGCCTGAGCAGCAGAAGGAAAGCTGAGGGAAATGTGGGACCACTGCTGATTGATACAGGGGACCTGGCCAAATCAGGGTCCTCCAAGATTCCTAATCTTACTAGGACAGTCTATGAGAATTGGAGCACAAAAGGATAGTGGTACACTTCCATGGCTTGGATCTAGAAAAGCCCACGGAACCAGATATTACCATCCAGGGATCATCCAGGGGTGCTGAGAAAGTTGGTTGAAAGAATTGTAAGAAATATTTCTATCAGCTTTGAATTATCACAGAAGTTGGGGAGCATTCCTGATGAATGTAAAAAGGAAAAGAACACATCCTCTTCAAAAAGGTGAAAAGGAGGATCTACTGTCTATCTACTCAGGATAATATCAATCTGTGAGACAATTATGGACCCACAAGGATCACCAAAGTCCAACTCCTGACCCTGCACAGACCACCCCAAGAGTCACACCATGTACCTGAGAGCATTGTTCAAATGTTTCTTGAAGTCTGTCAGGCTTGGTGCTGTAACTGCTTCCATGGGGAGCCTGTTTCTATGCCCAACCACCTTGTGGGTGAAGAACTTTTTTCCCTAATATCCAACTTGAACTTCCCCGACACAACTTCAAACCAATCCCTTGTGTACTGTCTGTCACTGGTCACCACAGAGACGAGATCAGTGCCATTTTCCCTCGTGAGAAAGTTGTAAAATTCTATGAGGTCTCCCCTCAGTCTCCTCTTCTCCAGGCTGACCAGACCAAGTGTTCTCAGCTGCCCCTCATACAGCTTTCCCTCAAGGCCATTCACCATATTGGAAATCCTTCTTTGGACTCTTTCTAGTAGCTTAATGTCTTTCTTACACTGTAGCATCCAAAACTGCACTGACTTGAGTTGAGGCCAGAGTAGAGTAGAGTGGGACATTCACCTCCTTTTACCAGCTGGTGATGCTGTGCTTAATTCAATATGGTCAAAACCACAGCCTTTTCTAACAGTTTAGATATTGTTTAAAGTGAATTGTTATTTTTTTTTGTTCATATATTAATTTTTATATTTCATAGCAACATGCAAATTGATGACCATATTTTATAGGGTCATATGCACTCTGTTGCCCTATGGAGCTAATTATTAGGGCTCAATTCAGAGCAAACATGATGGTAGTTAAACTCTAGTAGTTATAAAAGGTTTGGAGAGATTTTTCTTTAACCCAGTTTTGAGAAATGTGGGGCAAAAGCCCTGCACCTACAACTGAAAGATCTGGCAGAATCTTCTTATATCCTCAAGGCAAAGGTACCCTTGGGAACACAGTTAATACTACATGGAGAGAAATTGGCTCATATGGAAAGGTCAAAAAACCTGAAATCTCCATAGTGCTTTCTGGAAAGTGACAGATGTAGGCAGGATTCGCTCCTGTGAATGAGTCCTGTGATTCTCACCTGCTGCTGAGAACAGCCAATGGAAATACTTCTTTGAATTCTTCACATAAATAGCTACAGTTTGCAAGGTCAAGCCCTCAAGAAATAAATCAGTAGGCTCGGCTTTCATTAATGTTAATATAGCTGACACTTCTACTAAGAGCTAAATCAAGTATTTTACATGCTACTGAACTTGTCCAGAAACTCTGTTGTAGTGCATCCACACTGCAATTATTCTGTGAATTGGTTAGTAAAGAAGCTATTTTCTGACAGAAATAAAAATACATGGAGAAAACCAATCAAAATGGAGGCAAATCAACAGCCCAAATATCTTTGTGATATTTCAGCTGCCTGGAATTTTATTATTTAATAATTCAATGATCCCGATATCCTCAACAGAAAGTGAAGTCTAAGTAAAACCCCTCTCTACTTCTTTCAATATTATGGAATATAAAATCAAAGGTCTGAACAGCAAAGTTCTCAGAAGTTATGTCATTCCTTTACTGTAACGAAACTGTCTGTAGGACAAAGAAAATAAACAGTAGAACATTTGACAGGGCCTTCCAGCAGCAGTCCAAAGTGTCTGGGCTTTCTGCCAATAGTCCCTGAACCTAAAATCATGGGTTAACAAAACAGCTAAAATTTCACAGCACTCAATAGTTTTTTTTTCCTTGGCAGCTATAAATTACCAGTGCATCATCACTATGATGGTCATTGGTCCAAAAGATGCTATTTCACCCCCAAAACTATCCTTTCTAATTTCCATAATTTAACTGACTTTTAAAATTTCAGCTATAGAAGTACAAAGGATCCTTTAATTTGTGAGTGTGCAAGCCACTGAAAAGCTCTGATTAGTGTGACATGAAGGAAAGAGAAAAAGAAGATTTGTGTTTTAAGGTATTGGTATTAGTTAAATTAAAATCCAATCAATAGTTTATTAAAATAAAAGAAAAATATTTCTAAAGTTTAGTTTATTTGGCTTCAATTTATAGGTGTAAAGTTGAGGTGCATGGTAATATTGAGAATGAAAAACAAGTTAGAAGTTTGTCAGATTTGCCAAGGCACTTAGTCTTGCTGTCTAGAAGGTTTTCAATAGGCATTGATATGTTTAGAATATGTACTTTTTGTGTGTGTGTATTTAATCTACTAGAGAAGGGACAAAATTAGGTTCTATGCCTGAATGTAAATACCATCTATCATCATGACCCTATTTTTATCAAAATTGTGAGAAAGAGCCTTGGAATTTTGTTTTATCTTACCACTTGTTTGGGGAGGAAGTTTAGTAAGAAGACAAGAGGACAAACTGTTCGTGGATAGATTATTTAAGGCATTGCAATACGGGTCAGATTTCTTGCTCTGCTACAAATTTGGCCTGACTTTGAGCAAGTGACTTAGGGCTACAGCTACAAATGAGTTCTAGATATATTGTTGCAATCCATAACTTACAAGAAATGTGACCTGTGGTGGAGTCCATACAACTGTTCCCACGGGGAGAGACAGATGCTTACATACCAGATCCAGAAAGCCAGCTTGCTGCACAGGGAACTCTCTTGATATTTGGCCAATAGCAAATATAAATGAGAAGTGTTATCTCAGGTGAGTATATGAGTATCATAAACAGGAGTGTTAATAGTAATTTTTGCTTGCCTTGTTCTTTCAATATGTTAATAGAATAAATATATTGAATAAGTACCTTCTAAATTAGATTTTGTGGATTACATATGCTAAAAAACCCCTACTCATTCAGCTACTGTGCAGTTCTAATATATTATTATTAATATAATTATTATGGAAAACATCAATCGTAGAAATTTTGATATCAGGGGAGATTAGACTTGAAGAAAACTACTGTACATGATCCACAGTGTTACATCGGACAATGTAAAACCCTCTGTCCAGGGGAGGTACCTGGGTGTTCCCACCTGAACTTGAACCTGAACATATATTAACCCTATGAACTTTATGTTTCAGGGGCCTCCCCCATCCCCGACAGCTCAAGACTGCAACCCATGACTCAGTCCATGGGTGGCGATATCTTTCCTGTCCACTATCTACTCTTTTCCTTTCTTTATCTTTCTTCCTTTTCCTTACCTATTTTCTTAAGTGATATTTTCGTACTTTTATATTGTTTCATTTCTATAGATAATATTCAAAATGTCTACA
>VXBX01005091.1:42060-79000 GCA_013400415.1 Scytalopus superciliaris
TGTCTACATACCTCCTTCCCATTGAAATAATTTTTTTCTAAAATAAAGCTGCCATATATGTATATACACACACACATATATATACATATATATATATACTTACATATATGTGCTTACATATATATATATATATATGTATGTATGTATGTATGTGTGTATGTATGTATGTAAACCAGTCATTCAGAGTTTTGCTTTAATTCAAGGGATTATTTATCCAAGGGATCTATGAACAAGAACCTCAGTTATCCTCACCTTCAGGGCAGGTTATAATATCTCCTATACTATCACTCTGTGCAGAGCACTAATTTCAGCTCATATTGCAGTCTACAGGCTCCTTTCTGCCCATCAACCCTCCAAACGTCACCTGCCATATTCTTAAAAACATACATGGACAACAAGGTGTTTCAATTCTGACAACACAAAGGACTGAGATTGTCATCCTTACATATCTGTGATAGGAGAACCTGTAACAATGGTTGCCAGAACTAGAATTACTGTACACGCTAGAAGGAACTTTCAACTCAAGAAAACCGTGTACAGAAGATATCCACAGGCTTTCAGAATTTAATTTCTATTAATTAGTCCTTCTTTTCTGGAGAATGATGATTTTTCTGTTTAATGATTAGTAGTTAAAACTCTGTATCGTACATTTCTACCCATGAGGGCAGCAATTATCCAAGTTATAGCACAATGGAATATCTGATCCCATAAGTGTACTGGGACAATGTATCATCATGGGTTTATTACTTGATATTTCTCATTCTTTTCTATAATGTGCCATGGGCTGGCTATGGATTTCTGTTTCCAGCTTTCAAATATAAGTGACAAAATCCTGGTCTTTTCAGATAAAGCTAACCATGCTAGTACATACAGTTATCAACAACTTTGTGAATGACGTTATTTACTAAATACACCTGACTGTTTGTGTTAGGTACCATGAACTGAAAAATAGGCCCTGTATGTTTATTCTTCACTACATATACATTCAAACTCTTTTGAGCGGTTGGCAGTTGTAATCAGTCAGTAAGAGAGTGAAATCAGAAGTATTTTTCCTGGATATTCTACAATAAATCTTGTATTCTTTGTTAATTATTTATATTATTTGCTCAAGTGGATGTAATTCTACTCCTTTCTTGGATTCTCACCTCAACATTACAAAATAGACATGTATTTAGAAAGAAAGAGCCAAATATTCTCCTAAAAGAAAAATCAGAATAGTCTGGGATCAGACTGGAGAGAGATGAACAGTATGAATAAGAGCAAAGAAATTCAGGGATATCTAAATATATATTTTAGACAATTGTCTTTGAAGTTATTAATAAAATGCATAATTTTCCAATATTTTTTCCTTATATTTAATGAAATATGCTCCACTCTCCATTCCATTCCCCTTAGCAGGTGCAGAGAGTTGTAGATTGTGTATATGGGGAATCATCATGGAGTAGATTTTCAGCATGCCAAGCGCATTTGAGCCAGGGAGTAGCAGCTGCATTTTATCCATAATTTCTGTACCATTATAACTTCTGCTAGAGTGTGAATATAACTTCTTGGTTTCCTCTCATTTTACCCCCGAGACATCTTTCCACAACGCCTCAGTCTCAAAGGTTGTAGGTACCTATTCTAAACTAAAATACAGCAAAGCTTAAGAGCAAATATAACTGAAAAAGCAAAATCACAGTAGAGTCATGGATACTATGTGGATCATAGATATCATTATCATCTTCACGAATCTTCCTAAGGATCCTGATTTAAATTGAGAACAAGTCATATACACAGTTTCCACTTTTTGAAAAACCATTTAAAATCTTGCACTGAATAATTAGAGTATCAAATGCAAATATTTCTGTAGCAAATATATGCAAGTTCATATTGTGGAATGATTATTCCTAGGTCAATCACTGAAATGGTACAGTTGGCATAATGCCAATTTGATGAAGTGATGCCAATTTACCTCATGCAAATTCTTGGCTCTTTTCACTGGGAATTAATTTTGTTACCCTTTCTCTTTTCTTAGTAAAATGACTTTGTAGAGGTTAGTTCTAAAGAAGGTTTGCAGAGAACAAGGAAAAGTGTGAATATAATGACATGTGAACAGCCAGATTCTTCTGTGCTACAATAAAGAGTTCTACAGAATGTGATCATGTAAATCCCTGTGCACAACGCAGAATGCAGAAGACATCTGGACGGGAAAAATAATACAGAAATTTTTTTTTTTTCACATCTCATTTTTTTATTTATTTGTTATTTCTACAAAGTACTGGTTTTGTCATTTTTCCAATGCTTGAGCAGCAGAGCTTTAATGTGCAGCCATCGTGCTTTCATTTTTGTTTTCATCACTAGATTTAATGAAATAGCTTTATATCAAATGACTTTTAAAAATCATAGCCTTGTTCATTTGGGTTATTTCTCTGTCATCCTATGAATTAAATGACACAGCCCTTGCTGCAACATGACTAAAAGCCTTGTAAGAAGGAATTCCACATTGACAGCTGCATAACATGGTTTTGCCAGTTTGGGCCTGAAGTGCATGAAGAACACTATAGCAGAAATACAGTGAATGAGATTTTGAAGAAAAGAAATATATACTTAATCTCCTTCTTAGCAGATTTTTTTTCCTAAAACTGCCTAATACAGAGACCAAAAGGAATAGCTATATTTTTTCAAAGGATCAAGTTGAGTTTTTCATTTTTAATTTCACAATAACCATGGCATTATCATATGTAATTACATTTTCTTGACGAGCTTATTAACAGTAATCTTAACATTTCACAAGTGTACATTTCATGCCAGATTAGCATTTGTTCACGTGCTTCTGAAGTGGAGGAAGTTCCTGAATTTAAATGTTTTCTCTTTATCAGTTTTCCCTTTGCATTGTAAATAGCAGAAAACAGAAATCAATCGGATTAAGTGCTGGGGTTTCAGAAGAGGTAGAAGTGTAAATACCAGTATTTGAACACCTTTGCAGAGTGCCAGTGAACAGAGCACTACATGCTGCAGAGAGACTCAAAGCTAGAACCTCATCTTTATGTGTACTAATAAAAGATAAATGGAACCTGCTGTAGGCCCCTAAAGTTTGGGGAAAGAGAGGCACAAAGAACAAGGCTCTATTAAAATGAAAAGGATGAAATCAGGTAACTTTTCTTTCTTCTCATTAATTTTTCTCCTCTTTGCCATTGGAGATAAGGGTCAACAATGCAAACCTCGGACCAGCTGGTGTTTCACAAAGAGAAAGCCCTTGGGGAAACGAGACTTCTCCTAACAGAGGCAGCCTGGAAGCTCTTCTGCAGCAGCCAGTGCTATTTGCATAAGCACATAAAGACAAGTCACAATGCAATTAGCCATAACGGGATCACACCAGAGAACCTGAGGGTTCTTTACAAAGGTTCCCCCCCACACTGTCATGATGGTGCTTTATGTGTTTAATTAGGAGACTCTGTTGTTGACTTTAAGACATTCATTCCCTGGGGTCCAGTGGTGATGAAGTTATGACAGGTGGTTTTCTATGTTCAATCTCTTCTAAGTTAAATTTTATTTTATGTATACTACAGTTTATATCTATTTTTTTAACAACAAGGCTATATGTTTAGGGAAAAAAATAAACCAAACCCTCTCTACGTATTTTCATAAAAAGAAAAAGCAACACTGGTGGCTCAGAAGGACAGTAATACACACAGGCCCCTGAAGAAAAAAATAGCAATTAGATTGTATTAAAAGAGATTATAAGTGTCAAGGATATTTTAAGTAAATGGGAATCAGATGAAAGTAATAAGCAAAAAAGTGAAACTTAACACATAATTTTGAAGGAAAAAACCAAACAAAAAATCCAAACAAACAAAATTCAACAAATAAACACACAAACAACCCAAAATTCACTCAACTGGATAGTAATTTTTTTTTTTTTCTCACAAAGTAATCTGATTGCTCTGATTAATAAGTCAAACCTTTGAGCATTCTATCATGCCTATTGCATAGTTTCACTGTGACAGTTTTTGTTTACTAAGATTTTTATTATTTACCTTTAGTGATCTATTATTCCTTTTACTTAGCTGAGAACCTGAGTTGTGTTGTTTCTGTTTTCTGACTGACTGAAGAGTTTGGAATAAGGAATAATGCATATCAGCCAGAATAATGAATGACAAATAAATTAGTTCATCTGCAAGCTTTCAAATGCTAATTGCTTCTTTCTAAATTAGGAAAGCTTTGGGGATTCCTGTACATTTTCATAAATATTCTGTGATTTTTCTTTTCAAACATATCCGGACAGCAATGGTATTATTCTATTAGAAAGGATATGAAAAAGTATGAAAATTTGTTAGAGGAAAAAGGAAAAAAAAAAGAGTGTAGAACTAGTCAATTTAGTAAACATTTAGCTGTAGTCAAGTGAGGAAAGACACCTTGTTGTCATTTCCCTATCAAGATCTAGTGGAATGTTTGTTTTGTCTTGTCTTTTCATTACTTTCATGGAAGTCTTACTTTGTTTTGTTCTAGTGGGATAAGAACAGCCTAAAGGTTACAAAGAAAATGACATGTCATGTGTGTTAAATAGGACACCAAATGAAATAGTTCTGGCAGGGCCAAAATGAAGGAATTTTTTTCCTCCTGACAAAGCATTCAGTTGTGGAACTCCTTGTTTTGGGGAAATTATAGACAGGAAAAGTTTACATGGATCCAGAAGGTGAAGATTTTCTCTCTGGTTAACCTATCTAAATATCTTAATTAGACAGAAAATCTTTGGGGGCTCCTAAACACAAACCACCTCTGCCTCCAAATGTGTGTGAGCTGTAGATTCTTGGAAGCAGGAATAAATACATTTGCTCCTGGATATTGCTGGAGCCAAGGTACAGACTAGAGAGGCTTTCAATCTGTTTCAGTGTAGGCATATTTTTGAATGTCATTCTTATTTTGAGAGATAAAAGAAAATGAACATGGGAATAATAAAGAAAAAAGGGAAAATAGGAGCACAGGGTGTGCAACAGTATAACATTTTAGTTGTAATTAATGACAGTCATATCAACACTGAGATTTCGATCTGTATGTGATGCCTTCATAAACATTTCTTGCAGCTATTGCAATAAATATGATGGAATAGAAATTCATATCCCAATCTCTAAACAGACCCATAATTTAGACTGCATTGTTTTCATTTGAAAGGATTAAATACAATATTTGATTTCATTGAGGAAGCAATATCTTTCCCAGGCAACAATAGCAATGCAATGGATGAACACTTCTTTTGCTAACTGAAGCATCATTTGTGTATAAATGACCACTAAAATGAGCAATTTTACTTTTTATAGAAATATACCTTAGTTAAAAGTAAAAACTTAAAACATAAAAGAGTACTTACTTTTTTACCTACAAGAGTGTAGCAGTGTGTTTTGATATATAGTAATTTATATGAAAATACAATTAACTAGTTGCTCATAATACATATATTTAGATTTGTATTATCATTAAAGCACCTTACAAAGATGTAGCCTTGTATTTTTTGCAAGGTTCCTAATAGGATACTCAATAGAGTCAACTTAATTTGTTGAAATATATTCAGTTGGACACCATTTTGTTATCAATAAAAAGACAAAAGATGAAAGCCATCACATTCCCAACTCCTGCACAACACATACTCCAATATATTTACATCCTGATTAATATACATAACAAGTTCCATCACAAGCCATTTTTTGTAAGAGTTTTAGATTCAAGAATAGAGCAAAAAATATCCACATTGAGTTTATCAGGAATGCCCTAATTGTTATCATTCTTATATCAGTCACAACTATCATACAAAATAAACTTCTAATATTCGCTGGCCTAGAGAAGTCTTCTACAGTTGCAATGAACTTTCATAAGAAGAGCCCAACTAAACAAATTAAAGGGGCAAACATGTCAGAAGACCACTTTTTCTTGAAAATGTGAAGGAGTGGAAAGCAGTTGCTCAGGTTAAGATAGTTTTCACAAACACAGTGAATTTTCTGATCAAGAAATGAGTTTTTTGTTAATTTTAGGAATATCTAGCTCTGTATGTATGTTGTATATGTATGAAACTGGATAGCAATTTTTGAACAGAAATATTAACAACCCACTTAATTCTCATTTTGGATCTTCCCTTAAGTCATACACTGGACGTTATGCATAAGGCTGATCCTGAGAGTAAAACAGTTTGACCTTCTCCTATGTGCTCTTCTGAAAATTATATTTTATCTTTATGAAGTCCAGATATCTTGAAAGAATTAATGGCTTTTCCATTTAAGACTTTGTAAGTGCTATATTTATTGCTAATCTCAGTATAACAGTAGCTGGTGAGCTGATCACAAGGCAGAAACTTAGTAAAGGCCAGATCTCATTTTACATATCTGCATTAAGTTTATCAGGTTTAAATAGCTCTCTGCACTACCAACCAATGGTAAGGATGCTTATACAACACAATTACATCAAGACTTACAATCTTAGTTATTTTTATACATGCCAAAAGCTGTCAGACCTCCCCTTTAGGGTTTCAGATGTATTTCTAGAAAATTCTAATCTACAGTATCTGTCAAGGTACTCTTATATTCAGTGCAGTTGCAGAAGCAAACAGGGGCAATAGAGAGGCATCTGCAAGTGCTAACAGAATATGCAGCATCTTCATCATTCCCTTTGTACATCCTCCAGTTTACTTCTCTAACAGTCTTTGTATAGACCTCTCTCTCTTTCCAATACCCTCTGCCCTGCCTCTTTAGGTGCTATTTTTTCCTTCATTATTTTGTGAGATTCAGAAAACTGTTTTTTCTGTTATACAGGATTTGCAATCTCTTTGACAACTATTTACTACTTTCCATTTATATTACTTTCAATAAGTGTATTTTAAAAACCCTCTCTTTCAGTGCTATTAACATTTTCTCTGTCATTTTCTGAGAATGACGTATTGTTGGGAGGCTGCCCAGCCAAGCTGTGCCATTATGTTATGTTAAACAATGTATTAAGAGATGTCAAAACAACTCATAAAAAAATCACATTTAGATCAACAATCAATAACACAGACAATAAGTTATGGGAAAGCAATCATAATACAGGCATTCAATGCAAATTGGTATAACTTCAATTACCTTTTTTGATGCCAGCTGAGTGGCTAGCCAATACCTTTCTAAAAGCTGCAGCATACAATGAATTTGTGCTCCTCCAAAGGTTCTGTGTGTTAATATCTCAACTAGGAATTTGCTAATATCTTCATAGAAGTGCTGGAGATTCCTGATGCTTTCATTTAAATTGTCAAAATGTTCTCTGAGCGTAGAAACTTCTCTCTAGATATTTTTGTAGGGCTGGATGACAACATTTAGTTTCCCAACCATTTTCACCTCAGTCATCTTCTATGTGGGCATTTATTCAATAAAACATGAAATGAAATGATGATCAGCTTTCACCTGAACAACCTACCCCATGTAATCCAGAATTTGGAGCTATTGGAAAGATATTATAAGCTTTATAATGAAGAACTCAATGTAAGAAAGACATCCCAACCTACTGCAAAGGAGTCTGCCTAGTTTTATAATTCAGCTCCATAAGGACACTAGTCATGTGCTACTTTCTGTTACAGTGTGTACAGTGACAAGGCATATTTTCCATTAGAAAAATACCTCCTTTTGGGTCACTCAGTTTCAACATACTTCAAACAGAGCTGACTGCACACACCATATCCTTCTAGTGTCCACAAAAATGCAGTACCTGGGAGTAATTGTATATCACACACATCAGTGTGGCTCACCTCAGTTAACAGCAGCTGTAACAATAGTAATGTCCTAAATTAAATGGGGTGAAGCCAAAAATAAGTGGCTAAATGGAGTATTTTTAAATTCAAAAACCATGCCAAAAATGTAAAAAGGTTTCTGGGAAACCTTCTTCACAAAGGACACTAGTCTCCTGTTGCAAACTTCAGTTTTATTTTTCTCTTTTCTTGGACAGCAATAAAATGTAAAATCTTATTTAGCAAATGCTCCAGATTTCTGATGTACTTTAGTGACACAGTTCTTTCTGAAGTAATGAAACTTTGAGGTCATTATGAATTACACACCATGGGAAAAAGTCTTTGATGTTGGAGGGAAAATGTCATCTTTCTGATAGCTCTTTCTTTGTTTCTAAACACCTGAATTTTTTACTTCTCCTATTCCTTCCTTGTTGACCCTATACCATTTAGCTTCTTTCTGTTAGGGAAGTGCTCTCAAAACTACTGGCATTCTGCTAAATGTTTTTTGTGTATTTTGACTTTAACTTAGAGGGTTTTTTTCCTTTGAGACAAATTCTTCTGAAAAACTTATCAGTCAGAACTTGGATTATAAAATAAACAATGAAAACATTTTTAAGTGGAAATTTTTACTATTTTAGCTGCAGAATCAAGAATAATATGGAATTAATTCATGGCATTTACCAGTGTTTTCCCCTCTGTGTAACAAAAACAAGGGATTGTTTGACAATTAGAAGGCTGCTTAGTCCCAGTGAGGAGATAGAGAGTTTGAGGGCACAATGACACAGAAGATCTGTTTTGAGATTGGGGAGATATAAAGAATCATTTAAGCAGGTTAAAAAAGCACGGGAAGAAGGGAAGGCTAGAAGAGGAGCAGTAAAATAAAGGACTGAGTTCAAGGAGAGTAAAAGCAAAGGTGAAGCAAAGGAACAAAGAGAAAGAACTGCTCTTGGCCATACAGTTGATCTGATACATTATTATGAAATGAAGCTTCACTGAAAAACACTGATATATAAGCACCAAATGTTTTGTCTGAAACATCTCAGATTTGATTAACTTTCATCAAATCTAAGCCCTGAACTCTAGAAAGGCTGCCCTGAGGCTGCAGAGACCGGGAACTGCAGATTGCCTTCCCCCGTCCCAGTTGCTGCAGCAGAGCCAGGTGCCCAAGGAGTCCCAAACACTGCTTGGTATAATTATTATTCATGTGCATTTTCCTGCTTGTATGCAGAGGCTAATACAAAAGTCAGCTTCAAAGAGCAACTGTATGTGCTGTTGAACTTTCATTTTCTCCATTATTTTTTAACCTTTTTGGTCTTCTAGCATTATTAAATGGTTTGGAATAGTTCAAATTAAAGTATAAAACCTTGACACTTCCAACAAATGCAAATTTCTGCTTCTAACCCAAACTAGTGACTATATCTTCAACATTTCTAAGGCATATTCTGAAATTTTGCAGACATGAACTATGAGAAAAATCATGCTATTTTCCTGTTACTCAGTTTCTGACTACATGAGCTAAAAAATGAGTTAATTTTATAAGGTTTTCCTTAGAGGTTTTGCTACAACAAACCATCATTACAATATAAGTAACTGCAAAATATGGAAATTTTGCTTCCCAAATGGTTTACCCCAGACCTGCAGCAGCTTAAGAGTGCAGCTTCCCAGAACATCCTCATGTACTTTTCTATTCATGTAGCAGAGAGACTCTCACAGAGTTCCAGGAACATATTCCCTACTAGTGCCTCCATCACACTTCTTCTAGAGCGTCTTGCCTCAGCAAGCATAAATACATTGACAATATTGTCCTGAATCAAAGCTAATTTCATGCAGTTCAGTCAATGGAAAGAAACTGGTACCTTTCAGAAAGAAATTATTTCCACTGGAAGGTAGTTCATAAAGCAGATGGAATACATATTTGTCTGCCCAGGTCTAGTTTTCTGCTTAGGTCAGGTTGGCAAAAGTGGCAGATGTAAAAGTACAGAGTAGTGCAGATAAATCCTACACCTTGTATCTTGATCACACAGAACTATCTACACCAGAGTTTAGCCTAAGTCTCCTAGGCCTAGTAGAGCGATCAAGTGATGACTCCATGGAGTGATTCAAGCCAATGGGTGCTAAAGGTAGCATCAGTTGGTCAGTGCCATCCTGTCCTCAGGTTTCTGTTTAGATACTATTGTTCCCATGTTTGCAAGATCCTTCCCTCTCTGCTTGATTCAAATTGTCACTACTGTATTTTAACAGCAGATTCTGCAAAGAAACAAAATGGGACATAGCCTAAGTAAAAAGCAGTTTCCCAAACCTGTTTCTTCTTTGGGTGTGACAGTAGCATGTTATTTGTTTTAAATGTTTTTGTCCGATGACAGGGCAAGTGGCTGCAGAGTACAAAACACCTAATTATTTGTCTTCTTGCTCCCATGGCCTGGGCTTGAAGCAAAGCTATTTTAGCTCTATCCAGAAAATAACACGAAGGTTACCTTTTCTTTGAACCCATGTCTCATTTACACAAATACATATGCTTTTAATTTAAAGATCCTGACAAGGAGCAAATCTGTTCCAGTCAAGGAAACAAATTATAAAATGCCGTACAATGTGTCAGTCATAGTAGAACTGGAAAGACTTTTTCTCAGATACCTGACCCTTTCATGCCATCATACTCTTTCAGTATATTGGAACTTGTTTAAAATTTTCTCAGCTATTTTCAAATTTTCTTAATGCTATTTTTGACAACACATTAAGCAACAACCAAGCACTTGCACCTTGTAAACTACAGTGGTTTCAAATTAACAATAGAAACTTTTTAATGTGTCATCTAATCTTACAATCTCTCGTTTATTGTAATATGGTTATGCACTCATCCACAGCCTGCCTTATCTAAGTTAACACAAGAGGATTCTGTTTTTGCAAACAAAATTCTGCTTTTGTACAGCACTTTAATAGCACTGGACAAGCAAACAATTAGTAAAATGGCAGACTATCATAGAATCTAAGAGCTAGGGCTAGTTAAGCAAATGAAACAAGTTTTCCTGGATTTTTAATAAACAATTAGTTGAATAGTTTACAAGTGTGTCTTTAGTGGTAACTAAAAGTTCATAAACATAAATTGAAATTGATATGTGTTTATATCATATATACTTTGAATGAATATGTCTTTAATACATAGGGAATGTTTACGAGGAAGTTTCAGCTTCTGGTATTTATGCTTGAGTCTTGTTTTCAAAGATTCAAGCCAAAGGGGTCTGGGTTGCATTTTTTCTCTTCCATTCTTGTCTCACCACTCTGAAAAGTTCAGGTTACATGCAGTTGACACCTGCATTATCTACCCACTCACCACAGCTAGAAACATCTTTCTGGATGTAATATAAAAATCTCTGCTGAATTTATCTCTATCCTTTAAATAATTTATCCATTTTTGCTCTCTTTTCATTCACTCTTTCCTTTGGCTCTTTCTTTACCAAGATTTTGACATCACATGCTTTTACTACACAACTCTTCTACACACAAACACAAATATGCAAAGCAGAAGCATTTTATATGACAAGAAAGGCACTATATATTTGTAAAGAACTAAGTCACTATTTCATTATAAGTGATTTCACACTGGATGGAGCTTGTGAAAATGAGTTCAGGTACTGTCAGACTCATTAGTGACTTCTGTTAACTCATGGTGGGATCTGATAAAGCTTCCTTTCTGTTTATATATTTTCTCTAGCCCTGAGATGTTCCAAAAATCTTTCCTAGAAGAGCCAAGAAAGTGTCAGAAGATTTTCAGAAGTTGATCACAGATTTCTTTTTCAGAAAGTCTAAATCACGATGAAGCTTTACAATTTTAAGGTAAAAAGAGTCTTACAATTCAGATACCCTGGACACTGGGATGGTCAGCACAGAATAAGTAGTTTTGTACTGTGCCCTGCTTTTAATGAAAGGCACACCCAGAAAGATACAATGCCTCTTCATTTCTCAGTCTATTCACAAGTAATCTTATCTCAAAGTAAAGTTTAAGGGTAGAACTGTATTTATTTAAACTATGATTTGAGATAGAGGTCATGAAAACATATGACAAAAACATCAGTACTGAGGTTATATTGAACAATACGGATTCTCTTTGGGTGTTCCAGAAGTTATCTGGTTTGTCACTGATGGGTAATTAGCCTATTCAATGAACACTTGGCCCAAGAGAGTTCTTCTGGCTACTTCATTCTTTTTCCTATTGTTGAAGAAGTCTATCTGCAGCATCCAGAATGGCTGCCCTGAGTGACCTGCCCTTTCTCTGTGCCTGCCTAGGATGACCTTATCTTTCCTCTTTGCTAATGTTTACCTACCCCTCATTCCATACAGTTGAGCACTGAGAGATCACAGGGAAACAGAAAGGATTAAATAATTTCCTTTCCCCTTCTTCTTAAAACAACTTTATTAATAATTTTTGTTACTTACTGTAATTAGCACATATCTATATTTAGAATAAGTTACCAGTTTTACAGTTTTCTCTGTGTATCTTCAAAAAGATAAAATACACTCTGTTCTTGCTAAATTTATAGCTCCTTTTTCTCTGCAGCTCACTAATGAAGAATGAACATGGGAGTAATCTGGGAGTTGGAAACATAATACCATGTCAACATAACTGAAGCCAAACTTTAAACCCCACAGTCAGCCCTACATGCATTCACTGGAACCCCCAAAACACTATCTACAGATTTTTTTCTGCTTCCAGACAGAACAAAAATAGTACCATGTACTTACAGGTTGATAAACTCACATCCAAACTCCATATGGCAGCTGATCAACAGAAAACTAATAAAGCCACTCCAAAGCTGTAGTTTTTACCAAGGAAACGAGAGGAAGCACACAACAAATGTATGGAATGGGGGGAGTGTGGCTATTCTTTTGTTTCTATATAGCAGTTTGTGATTGCCAATGTCTAACTATCTGGGCAGATACTATTCAGGCTATGTGCTGTGTCCCACAAGCACAGTTCCCAGAGAAGTTTGTGCTAATTTCAACAGAAGCCTGGATTTTCAGAAATAGCATAAATTCTTGTTTCTTCATATTTTAGTGTCCAGAGCTAGGGATTTGCCATCTGATAGTCTGTAAAACAGTCATATTTGTGTAAACTTACCCAAATTGCAGAACATATTGAACAATAGCGAGCTTTTTAGTATGAAAAGTCTGTTAATAATTATATTGCCCACTTATCTCTCACTTCCAGGTTATGCTGTATGTTGTACAACAGACTTTACCTTGTATGTGTTGTTTAGTCTAGTTTGTTTTTTAATTTGTGTGTGTGTGAATTTATTAACTCAATGCTGGACATATTTTGCTATTCACCATTCACAGGTATATTAAATTCAGTGCTCTCTGCTTTGATTTTTTTACTGTTAAAGGATAATCTCCTGGTCTTCAAATCCTGACAAAGGCAATTGCTGTCAGGGCGAGTAAATGTGGAATCGTGTCTCAGGTTAGAGTATCTGTAATTTCAATTTACTGTTGAAATTGTCAGACACCTTCAGATATAATACTAGACAGTTAGCCAGGCTTTAAATAGTGGGATACTCAAATCCAGTAATTCGGAGAATCCTCACAGAATCATAGAATAGTCTGCTTTGGAAGAGACCTTAAAGATCATCCAGTTCTGACCCCCCTGCCATGAGTAGAAACACCTTTCACTAGACCAGGTTGCTCAGAGCTTCGTTCATCCTGGCCTTGAACAATTCCAGGGATGTGGATACTTCTGCCTTTAGATTGCCTATAATAAATTTATGTCATTTGATATTGCTAATTAGGTATTTGAACCTGAACACAGAAAACATTCTTTTGTTCTTGTGAAGTACATAGGGTCAGACTGTATTTAAACTTTCCAGCTTAAATATTATATTTGAGTCCAGACTTCTTGTTCACATTGAGGAAAATTTCCTTCATGTCATTATGTATGAGAAAAACAAAAAAGTAATGACTGAATGAGCAACATAGGACAACATTTTCGTTAGGTGTAGATCAAATTTTTCTACTTTGGTAAGTTTGAATGTTTATGTAACAATGAAGTTTTTTGATTCTTACTGTTTACATAAACTGACTGAGAAATATGAGGATTAAACACATTTGCTTTTAAAACAAATATTATTTAGTTCAATATTGCAACTGTACATTTCTTTTTGCCGTTCTATTTTCTTCTTCTGTAGCAAACACAGAGACCACATCAGCTAATCTTGTCTGTTTTGACCTTCCTTCTCTGTAAGATGGAACAGACAAAATACTTAGCATATTCATCATCATCTGCCTGTGTAAGAACTGATGGACAAAAGCAGGATTTTTATTGTTTCTTTTTACATAGTGTATATTAGCATTAAAATGTCAGAGGCATGGTTCAACACTTGAACTGTATAAATTAGATCGATTTCTGAGTAGTTGGGGTGCTATTTTCTGTGTGTCTGTGGAAATGAAAATTAGGGTTTAGTTTTCTTAGCTGTTTTTCATGGGGTTTTGTTCTTTGTTTGTTTTCATGGATTTTTGGGTTTGTTTGGGGGTTTTTATTATTATTTTTTTAGAATGGAAAGTACATGAAAATCAGTGATTCAAAATGACTTTATGAAAGGAAATGCTCTTTCACAACTTTTCAAAATTGAATAGTGAATGTGAAAATTTAACTCCTTATTGTACCAATAAGAAAATTGGCTGCAATTGTTAGAGATGCCAATTAGAAGAAGTAGCTTACATGTTGAAATGTATACCAGAATCTGGTCCTTAGGCTCTTGAATCACACAGCTCAATGGAATCTGTAGCCTTTTGTCCAACATTTTCAAAGACTTACATATCATGAGTTAATAAGCAATAATTATAACATTTAAAAGTCCTTTAATTAAAATTAAAATACATAGGTCAATCATCCCATCATTTGAAACACTAATACAGTCTTAAACAATCATGTAGAAGATAAAGTAAATTATCCACAATAAATGGCAAAACTATGTAAAAGAATCATACACATTTGCTACATTACAATGAAGATTATCACACATCAAGGCAAAGTGTCTATGCCAAGGGAAACAACAAAAAGTTGAAATTGGTTCAGTGAAAAATTGCAGTGAAAGTAGGGCTAAATTTGTCTCATTGTTTTGCACTGGCGTAGTCTTTCCAGGTTTGGAAAATAAATTTATTTTCTATTAAAAAAAGGAATATCATAACATCATCAAATGACTGCAATCAACTGAAAAGAAACCAAACCAAACCAAACCAACAACCACCAAACTCCAAATGCTAAGCAGAAGCTAAAAGAAAGTTCTGAAAAATTTGCCAAAATATGTTTCCATAACTTGAAACCCCTGCAGTATGCATTTTAGAATATATTTGGGTACTTGTAGAATGATTAGTCTTTGAAATTTCAGAACTCAGAAAAGTTATAATATTTAATAATAATATTTCAGGAACTTACGACTTTTTTTCTTTTAATTAAAAATATTGTTCGCAAAAAAATCTTCAAGCTATTCCATTGAAAGTCTATAGATTTAGGTGAAAATGATAGCTAAGTTCAAAATTTTCAATGTATTTTCTCATGCCTATGAGAAATATGAATGTGCAAAGAACCAACTGATGTTCTGGGTTATGAATTGCAATTAAACAACCAACCTTGATCAAAGACCTTTTGATCACTGAAAACTCAGGGTATCCACAGTGACTGTATTAGTTTATCTGGAACTTTATTAAGGTGGAATATGAATTTCAACTTATGTGTCTGAAAAAAACTTTGAAAACCCTTTGTTCCCTTCAACACACAATACCCAGAAAAAGTAATGTTAATAACTTGAAACATTCAAATAGCAAACTGCATGTTAATTCAAAATTTGTCTTGTTATCTCAGGTAATTTTAGTCCAAGCATGTGTACACACAATGATCCTCATTTCTGATATCTCTGCTTCTGGTGACTTGCACGCAACAGGTGTGCTTAAGCCATACCATTAGAATAAGACTGAATTATAACCATGGTGTCTAGAATTACAGGTACAATACCTCAATTTGTTTTCAATTTTACATGTAACATAGTAATTTTTAAGTCCACAGATCACTGAAATGAACATATGTCTTGATTAAGATCTAAGTCTCAATAAGGATAAATGAAATACATTGATGAGGTCTTTACATGTGGATTGCGTTTGCAATTTAGGTTTCATTACCAGCTCTGCTGCTACAGACTATACAAATGCCAGTAGTAGTGGGAACGTGATTTATTTTTATTAGTCACTATGATGAGTGTAGCATGAAAATGTCTGTTGCACATCCTGATCCATATCCATAACATATGTCTTGAAAATTTGAGGACACAGTATTGGAAATATTATAGTACCAACATTTTACTGGTGTGCTGAAAAATTTCGGAATGGAAGAACACTTTTCTTTCAAAAATAAATTTTGTATTTGAAGCTTATCTCATCAGTGCTGTAAACCACAGCTTCACCAGTAATAGCAGTCCAAAACTTCATAGATAATACATTTAATGCATTATGACCTTGGAGAAGTTTTACGCTTCTTGTGGTGTTACAATGCGTATCACTGTGCAATGGTAGTGGAACACATCACAGATGGAAATGACTAGGACTGCTAAGAGATTTTTTTTTAATATAGACAAGCAGATCACGTTACTTGATGATTGCAGTTTTTACTGTCTTTCAAAAAAATGTCTATCACTTGCTGGCAAGATTTTCAACAATTTGTCTTTAGATTTCATTGCCCATGTACTACTAACAATGCACTGAAATATAAAGGCTTGCAGAAAACGTTATTGTACATCTTTCCTCCAAGTTCTGTTTGCTCACTCTAATGTGTCTGAATATTGTCAGTGTTCTAAGATTAGGATTAAGTGGACAATTCACACTTTTTCTATATTTTGTACATTATCTAAGCTTTCTGCTGAACTGTTTCTCAACAATGACAATTAGTGTCTAACATTACTTGGCACTCTCACAAATTCTCATGCATTTTAGTCAGTTGCTAAGAACAACTATGAAGTTCTTGGGAACTGTTGGGGAAAGACAAGTTACTTATAGATAAACTGAAATGAGAAATGTCAACTGACTCAAACTTAATGTTTTACAAACTAGAAACACAAGCAAGGCAGCCAAAAACTAGTCACGACTAGTATATAATGGGCACATGGATATAATGGGCACAGGAAAGTAGAGATAAATATTCTGGGAGTAAGAGATTTAAAGGCTACTTTTGCATCACATTCCAGCTTTTTAAGCAATTATTCACAATTGAAAAGTAGTTTACTGTTAGTAAATAATTTCCAATAGTAGTGTGCCAAGAAATGTATTACTAATTTTGAAGGCAAGAGTTCTGAAGATTTTTTCTTGCTTCTTTAAAGGTCATGGAATCAGACAATGGTAAAATAATTCCATCATAAACCATAAATAATAAATAATCTACATTTCACAAAATCACAGAATTGTTAGGGCTTGAATAGACCTTTGGAGGTCATCTAGTCCAATGCTCCTGCCTAGGCAGAGTCAGTTAGAGCAGGTGCCATAGGAATGTGTCCAGGTGGGTTTTGAATGTCTCCAGAGTGGGAGACCCCACAACCTCCCTGGGAAGTCTGTTCCAGTTCTCTGCCACCCTTGATGTAAAGAAGTTCTTCATCATGTTGAAGTGACACTTCTTGTGTTTTAGCTTATGGTGTTAAAGTTTGGCCTGGCTCTCTGCCAAAAGCCAAGCCTCACAGGAAAGATTCCCCTCTCCCAAAAAGGCAAAAAGTAGCAAGAGAAAAATTGTAAGAAAAAATATATATATTACACTTATATACAGTAAAATACTATGTACAAAGCAACAGGGACCCCCAAACAACCCCAATGGGGACAAGAGAAAGGGGAAAAGGAGACAAAAAAAGGAAAAGACAAACAAATATACTAAACTTGAGAATTAACTCAATAAAACAACAAGCACAATAGTAAACTCACTGCTTCCCTTAGGAAAGGCAGATTCTTAACCTCTGCTGTCAGCCCAGACAAACAGTCCTCAGACAGGCCTTGCTCACAGATAAGCCAGGCCTAAACACCGAGAATCTGTCACCGAGCTTGCCTGAGAAGGGAAAGAGAGAGAGAACACCTCCTCCTTCAGTTCTTATACACCTGATTACGTAAAGACATGGGATGGAGTACTTCCTATGTTTTGACCCTGGTTACCAGGGAAGGCCTACAAAAAACAACCCATCACATATGGTCATTGCTTCTCATTCTGTCACTGGGCATCGCCAGAAACAGTTTGGAACCACCCTCTTGCCACCCACCTTGGAGATACTTATATGCATTAATGAGATCCCCTCCCAGTCTTCTGTTCTCTAAAGTAAACAGGCCCACCTCTCCCAGTCTTTTCTCATAAGAGACATGCTCCAGACCCCTCATCATCTTTGTGGCCTCCGTTGGACCCTCTCCTGTAGCTCCTTGTCTTTCCTGTACTGAGGAGCCCAGAGCTGGACACGGCACTCCAGATGTGGCCTCACCAGTGCCAAGAAAAGGGGAAGGATCACCTCCCTCAACCTGCCAGCCATACCCTTACTATCCTCAGGATACAACTGGCCCTCCTGGTGCAAGGTCCTGTTGCTGACTTACAGTCAACTTGTCTTCCACCAACACTCCCAGGTCTTTCTCATAATGATAAATAAATGCTTCAGAATGCATTTTTCCTTAATTTAGACACCTAAGTTTGCTAAGAACCTCTAAATATTTGGGGCATTGACTTTTATTCATTCTGCAAATCTCCAAAAGCTCTAAGATCAAATTGGCTTTGGTAGGTGTTAGAAATTCTCAGCACTTTGCAGAAACCAGCCTAGTATGAGCTGTTATTACAGTAAGGGGGTTTCACCAGGCTCAGAGAAACTTAGCATTCCTCCCAGTTTGTACAGTAGGGAACATTTTAAGCTCAAGAACACAGACATTATTGTCTGCTCATGTGTTTGTTTTTAACTCTCACCTCTAAGGGTTTCTAAATTATTTCCAAAGATGAGTCCCTAAGTCAAATCTTTTATCTTTCCATGTAATAAGAAAGGGTATTCTAAGTGAACCATACTTTGTTTTCATCAGGTGAACATGTCCATGATTACCCCTGCCTGCACTCAAAAAGACACAGAATTATAAAAAAAAAAAAACAAATTCTGTAGCTATGTCAGAGATAGTGAGATGTTAGAAGCAAAGGAAACATTCCCAATGCTTTTTCCTCTTCCTCATCATTTTAGTAACACGAAGGTTACTAAAATGTTGCTGTGTCTGTGCTCAAAGCCAGTAGGAATCTATCTAGAGGTCTTTTTAGAAACATGCACAATGACAGCAGTAGAAACTGTCATGCCCTTCTCCCATGGAAGGAAAGAGATCAAGGGGTCTGAATTCTGTTCAAACTGAATTGTTCACAGTTGAGAAACAGAATGCAAGGAATTACTATTTTAAAATGTTGTTGCACTATGAAAGCCCATACAAAACTCAGATTGGTGAAGAGATTAATATCTATGCTATTTCAATAATTCATAGTACATCCTCCAAAGCAGTACAAGCAGCAAAACAAAATATGTTAACTGGTGTTATTAGTTTATATTGTAAATGTAACAGATTTTTTGAGATTGTCTACAAGTAGATTTTGATTGAAAGCTGAATTGGGATCTAGCTTGTCTTTATCCTTAATATAAGCCCACCTGTTTCCTTACATATGCCATTTTTATTTTTCAGAATAAAAAGGCTTAATCTCTGGATGCTCCGTAATTTAAATTTTTACTACTATCAATAATACAGATAATAGAAACATGTATATCTTTAAAAAATAGCAAGGCTTACTAAATTAGATAGGCCAAATATATGGATGTATTGTCATTAGTAAGTGGGGTTGGTATTCGTACACTGATGTCTAAGTCTCCGCTGCTTCTGGAGTCTGGACTAATCTTAGAAAATATAAATCACTGTAAAGTCAAAAACAGAGGCTTTCAATGTGTCAGAACCGAAACACTAAATTTCCTGAGAAGATAATATTTGTAATTACTTCCAGGTGTTGCACTTTATCTTCTACTACCTTGCAACTGCCTAAAACAGTTTAGAAAGAGAAGAAGAATGGAAAAAAAATCCCCTGAGGCACTCATTTTATCTTAAACCAGGTAGAAGCTCATTCTTGAGTCAGTTTGCTTTTGACATTTCTTTTGACAAAATAATTCTGAAATTTGGAAGTGTCATTCATTAAGAAGCTGATAAATATTATTTTAGGTTACAGTAAGTCATGGTCTGGACACTCCCTTTCAGAGCCAGACTGATTTTTTCTTAGCTTTGAATGTATTTTATAGAATCATGGAATTGTTAAGTTTTGAAAATATCTTTAAGATCATCAAATCCAACCGTCCACCACCATGTTCACCATTAAACCATGTACTCAAGTGCCACATCCACATGTTTTTTGAACACTTCCAGGTGTGAGGACTCCATGACTTCCCTGGGCCATATGTTACAATGTTTTACACCCCTTTCTGTGAATTTTTTTTTTCCTAATATATAATCTAAATCTTTCCTGGTGCAACTTAAGGCCATTTCCTCTCATTTTGACAAGGTATTTGTATAATTAATTAGAAAGAAAAAGCAGTTTGCTTTTATTCTGTCCATTTTTCTCACAGTTTCTCACGTAAAGAAGATTATAAGACATTTGGCATGCCTGCATGATGATCACTGCATTTCTTCTTTCTAAGGGGCCATATCTTCTGTTGCAAATGTAGAGGATTCTAAAGTGCATGGAAAACCTAATACAACACCACGTATGAATGTGCACTGGACTCCCTATGAGGGCTGAAAGACTAAGGTCTCCCAACTCTAGTTTTCAGGTGATGAGGATGATCATATGTGGTCATGTCAAAATATTCAGTTCCCACTTCCTTTAGTGACAGACTTGAAACCTCCAACCTCAAAATTCAGAATTGTGTCTCAGATTTCCATTCTGCCTTGCCAGATTTTAAGGACTAAGACTCAAGGAACATAACTGACAATACTTTTTGTAAAATTTTATATAATTATTCATGGAATTCTGCAATCTGTATTGAAGTTCTATAGGGTATTTCAAAGCCTACATAAAGTAAAATGTTTCATGGACTTCAGTTATGTAGGTATTTTCCAGGAAGGCTATCTAATATCCTTTGACTAGTGCTTTACTTTGTGCTACACATTTGGAAAATATATGATAAAATGCAAAATAATGTTAAAGCTAAGCTGAAATGTAATTTCTTGCAGGATGAGTAAACCCAAGTTAGCGATAAAAGACTGGAACTAGACTTTTATGCCATGTGAAAATATAGTAACATTTGGAGACTCCAGTGAAAGGATAATGAGTGTGACTCTTTCATTTTGAGTCTCTTTAATATCTAACAATTCTACTTCAAAAATTCAAATTAAATCTGCCCATGACAGATTGTTTCCTAAGATAAGGACAGCTTGCTTTGTTTGATGTAGTTTCTTCATCAGTATAGCTCACATTTATCAGTAGTTTAAGTGCAAATTCTTAAAATCTTAACCTACAAGACATTTATGCAGAAAGTGAGTATGTAAATAATCTGCAACAGAAATTTTAGATTAAGATCAATTCAGAGATCAAAAGGATATTTAAAATAGATATGGAGAAAAATAATTGCGAGAAAAATAATTGCAAGGAAAATATTCAAAATATTTTCTTCAAGAAAAATTTTCTTTAAGACTTTAAGAAAGACCACAAATTAAGGGTTCTTAGAAATAAGAACTCCACATTTTCTTTCCTTTTTGGGGCTCAAACATTTAGAAATATACTGTGTTGTAACATTCAGCTGGTGTAATTTAAAATCTACTGCCTTTGTTTCTATTTTCGGACAGATCTGTTCATGCCACCCATTTTCCTTACCTACATTTTTGACACTGTCAAAATATATATTGCCTACTAGCTCTCACACATGAGAGCCTCCAGTGGTGTTTTTTTTTTTCCTAACCTTTTTCAATCTCCTTCCTGAAGATTGCAGATCGTGTCCATCATTGAACAGGACAACATGAAGGTATTAGATAATAGAAATAAAATGTGAGGTTAGAAGAGGGCTTGACACATAACTTGTAGGTTACTAGAGCTACATACAGAGCTTAATTCATGTAGTTATATGGTTTAAAAAAAAAAAAAAAAGAAAAAGAAAGAAAAAGAGAGAAACAAAATTATCTTCTCAGTATATACCTGGTTTATGAGGCCCAGTAGCATTTTGGTGGTTTCACACTGCATACTATCAGAGGAAAAAAAGAGCTGTGAGCTTCAAATGAGATTACTTTTCCATTGTTTGTAAAAACCACCATCATACACAACTACAGCTTTTGAAATATCTAGCCTCCTTACAGAATGTCACAGTGCTCCTGGTTAGTTCTTAAGAAAGAGATCAAAGTGAGATTTTTCAGGTCTTGATGTTCTTGTTCACACTGTGTTCTTTCTGTTCTCTTCACAACCCTGAACAGAACTCAATTTTCCAAGCAAGTGACAAGAGAACACATTTGTCACTGCTTTGTTCTCTTATAAACCCTTAAGTGTACTCCGAAGGAGAAATTTGAAAAAATGCTCGCTGACTATATGTTTAGGAAGCATAGTTCTCGTTAGTGGATTGAATTTTAATTTATGTTCTTGTAATCCAAGCAAACTCATCAAGACAGCCTCAGCAGGGGTAAAACAGACCAGGATTTTTTGAGAACTTTATCACTAAATGCCATCAGATGATCTGTCATACTTGTTTTCTATACATAATCTGCATATTTACTCTTTTGGATAATCTTTCCCGTTAGGATACTCTTTAGTTTTAGTCAAGATAGCCTACACTGTTGCATGAAAACCTGATTGTTCATTTGCAGAGAATGGGTATCACTTTGTTTAATTTTACTAGGTTAACTAAATGACTTTTACAGTGAACATAATTATCATTGTCCCACTAATACAAATTTTAAATAGCTTAGGCTTCTTTTAGGCAAGTAATTCTGAATTTGTTTTCTTATTTTAAAGCTAATTCCTTGCTTAAAGAAAATATTCTGTATAGGAACACTGGAAATGTAGGCATCCCAAGAGTGAGACATTTCTGTCAAATGATAATAACCCTGAGAAGAAACACAGAGAGGAAGCATAAAGAAGAACCATTTTATGTGATGATATAATAGTGGAACAGTAATTGCCTCCAAGTTTACAAGGCAATAAAAGGGTCTCAGTGGTTGATGAATGTCAAAGCCATAGGCATTAATGGCAGGAGAGTCCTCTATCTTTACCAGGCCTTTGAATTTTAAGTATAGTATCTCAGAGGAACCAATGTTAGTTTAAGTTTGATAGCTTTTTTCATTTATTTTTTTATTGAAATTTATAGTGTATCTGGATCCAATTCTATAAAGAGCAGAATAAGAAAAACAGCATGTCACCACAAAGGAAATACAGCCAAAGGAGCGTGTGGAGTCAGACCAAGGTGATGGGCAAGCTAAACTGATTTATAGTATTTCTGCTTGTCCTAATCCAAGTGAAACAGGGCATCCTCATATTGTGAAAAGTGAGTAGACAATCATAACCACAGTCATGTGATACAGGGCAGAACTGCCTAGAGGTGTTCCCAAAAGCAAAGAAGATGTAGAAAAGACTATCTTATACGTGCTTAATTAAAGACAAATACTCAAAAGGTATACAGAATCCATGCTACAACTTCTATTTCTTAAAGGATTTGACTTTAATGAAATAATTGGCCATAAGGAGAATTCTAAAATTGACATCTGAACCTTGCAAAAGACTATTTCAAGGACAGGCACACCAGGTAAACTAATATGGTGGTCACTGTGAGCATCATGCTAGTTCAAAACATTCTCTAGTTCAACCTTTAGAAGCTGAGGATGAAAACTCACTCCTTCTTTCAGTCTTTCATTCTAGTCCTTCCTCCTTTGGAATACTCCAAATCTGCATGAAGATTTAAGACACTCAAGGCATTAACCTCTTTGTTTATTTTTCTAAAAGAATAGTACCTGTGAGTATATGAGAGTATCATTATTTATAAAACTAGTCCCTTATGTCTTACAAAACCCACAACAAACCATCCAGAGAGTGAGAAATGATCATGTAAATCATTAATCATAGTCAATCACCTTCAGGTGCAGGTGTGGAGTCATGCAGGTGTATCTTGCAAAACAACAGCTATTTGTTTTATAAATTACTGAAATATTTTTTTACCTATTTCAGCTGATTCTATTCAGAAATGTAATTACTGTTCCAGACAAATGAGGGGAAAAAAAACAAAAAGAAAAAATCTTATATTCTTAATCTTTTTAGATCCTAATGAGCTATTAGTCCTGGAGTTTCCTGTTGTTTAAGGATTCTGGGTCACAACTTTCTGTTCAGTTCCTTAATCTATGTCAAAGGCAAGCATTAGTGTTTTACAGCTCTACTTCTTTTAGTGTTCTGAAAGTGTGGATGTACTTCTAATTGGTGTTAATTTGTCAGTCCCGTTATGTCCTATGGATTTTGCCTAGCTTTGTTTTAGTTTTGTTTATTTGTTGTTTGGTTGTTCTTTAACAAAAGGCAGTGATATGTCTTAATAGTTTGTTCACAGATTTTTCTAAGTGATATGGAATTGTCAAGATGACTATTTCTCACAAGTAGATTCTCACAGCAGTGTCATAAATGCATAAAAGCAGCAGCTTTGTAGTTCAAGCACAATTTAAATGTCTGAACCAGGCAAGGCTTGAGGGAGGTTCTAAGGTCTGGAATATGCTGGCAGTCAGGGTAAATTATTAGAATGGTCCTTTCTGCTCCTTCATTGCGAAAGTCTATGAGAGAACTCCGGTACTTACAGAAAAACACTCAGGCATCATTGTTGCCAGGGCCACAGCTCCAAAACTGCCAGCCATTCCCCACAAAACAGGCATTCAGCAGCATGTTCATTCACATACTTTACGTGGGGGTTGCTATGGTTCTGTTATGAAGAGATGAGGAAGGCTACTAGAAAATCCTTTTTTTTTGTAAATGATCACAAAGAACCCTTGCCACCAAATAAACTTTATGCTGCTAATAGTCACTAACCATATTTTCCTAGGCCTTAGTCCTTTTTGAACGGTACTACAGTTCCTTCCTTCCTTCCTGTTGAGGTAACGTTCCACAATGCAATATTTGAACATCTTCCAATGGAAACAACTAAATGCATACAAAAATACTTTCTAGCAATCTCCAAAGCCACTTGTACTTAACTCAGTTGAAATGCAGTTTCTACTATTGGCCCTTTTCCATCTGAACATGCCTATGTTGCACAAATACTTTTCAGGAATTGCATTATTATACCAGCGTTTTAGCTGCTATTGCATGAGTAAAATCATTACTTTGGTCATTTAGTGCCAGAATTTCTTTTTTTACAGTCATAAATCAGTCTTTTCCAGCTCTAAACGCTGATATATTTTTAAAAATTTTCTTTCTTACATCCAGTTAGGTTATCAGATATATCAAAATATTGTTATTTGTTCTAATCTATTTTTGATCTCCATAGTGTATCCATTCATGTAAGTATGATATGACTTGAGATCTGATAAGCCAGATGAAGATACTGTGTGTCAACACACACTATCCAGATCCTTTAGATTCTTTAGAACCATTTGAGTTACCACAGGTAAGAAAGATATCCAATGGTAGACACTTTACCTACAGAATTATTAGCATGGTCAGATAACTGGCTTTAGTGTGCAATATGAAAATTGACAAAGTACAGTGAATATTGCTGTCTACCATTTTTACTTTCTGCAGGCTTGATAATCTGGATCATTGTCTCTGACTAAGCTGAGCTAAAATCAATGACGTTTTCAAACCTCAATATTTTTATTCAAGCCTGGAATCCAGGAGTGTTTTGTGCATTTTGGGATCCCAGTATATAAAAGACATAGGCACACTGGATTGAGTCTAATGCAGGATCACCAAGATAGTCAGGGCTTGGAGCACACAGCATACAAGGGAGAGGTTGGGAAAACTGGATTTGTCCTTAAAGGAGGAGTCTAAGGGTATCATAAGAAACAAAGGTTAACATGATCTCCTCATCCATTGAGAGGCTATAGAGAAGATGGTGTGCAGTGTTAGGATGAAAGTCAAAAGCCATGAGTTGTAACACAGGAAACTCCCATTAGATATTAGGGAAAAAAAAAAAAGTTTTCCCCATCTAGGTTGTCAATAGGAAAGAAACTTCTCTAAATCTCTGTCCTTGGAGAGGCTTAATACTCCTCTGGGCAAGTTCCTGTTTAATTTGGTCTGTGCTGGCCATGGACTTGAGCTACAGGGTGAACCAGATAACCATAAGTGATCCATTTCAACTTAAATCCTTCCACAGTTCTGCAGTTCTCTGGCTGACATGGTGCTTCTCTGCCTGATCACAGTGTGCCTAGACCCTGCTCCCTGCCCTGCATAACAAAATAGACAGAAACACTCATTCTCAGTGGTGTTCTCCCCCTTGATATATTTGCATTAATCTGACTGTCACTGTGCAGCATGAAAAATAATACTCCAGGTATATGAAATGCTTGATAACCTATGAGTTATTTGCAATCCTCAATATAGCCAATACACTGATGTTAAATACAGTATTTGTCACGCATTGGTATTTTCACCTGCACATTTATTATTTCACAATCAATCATGGCACCCTTCTGAGGTGCTGAATCACATAAATTGTCCGTGTATTAATATTTTGATTAACAGTGTAATAAAAAATGCTCTCTTAAGAAATGGTGGTGAAGCATAAGCATATTTCTGTGAGCAATAAGTTTTCTGAAAAAAATAATTTTGCTCTTTAGAAAAATACATGTGTGTCAAAGAGGGAATTGTAAAGCTGTGAAAGATGAAACTGTGTAGATGCTGTTAGTCTCTGAGTCAGCAGCTCACATTTCGCAGAAATTAGCATCTTAAGCCTAAGTGCTCCCCCTGCATGCTCTGAGCTACCTTTCTGCATAGCCCACTGCTTGATGCAGTCTGCAGTGCTTCAGAGCTTACACAATTGAAAGTGTAACAAACTGATTCACTGTAAATTAGCAAAGTGCAGTCAGTCACGCTCAAGAGACATTTACCACAACAGCTACCTCTGTCATGGAGGGTGTAGGAGGAGCTGACAGCACAAGTGTTATTGCAGAGAGCGTTTTTTATTGAGGCTGAAGGTGAAACACCTGCAAGTGGGTCAAATGATTTATTTTATTTTGTTAATAAATGAGGACAACCAACAATCATTAATTAACACAGACATACAAAAAGAAAGGATTTTTTGGAATTATTTCATATTTACTTTTTATAATTTTGAAATATTTATGTAGCAGTGTCACAGTATAAAAGCAGAGTTGCTATTTCATAAAGAAGGATAGCTCTTCACAGTTATACAGCATTTTTAATAAAAGATCTGTTAGTTTTGCTCTCTACTGACTCTCTGCCAGCCTTGAATATGGTCACAATGCCCTGGAAACTGTTTTCTTCTATGCTCCGCTCCTTTGATAACAAGAAGACACAGTGACACAGAGCTGCTCTACTCTAAGAGCCTCTGATAAATCCAAACTGTCAGACTGCTGGTCAAAGGTAAATGGGACACCAAGGGAAAAAAGAAAGCACCTAGGACAAAAAGAAGCACTGACCTTTTTTCAGTGCACTTTCAGTAGTCTGTGTTCCATACTAGTTTAGCTGTTCACACAGCACTGAACAGAAAAAAAGGCTGCTCTGCATACAGCATGGCCTCTTTTGTTATTCTTCTGTGTGCAATGGTTGCCACAGCTTTTGATAACAGGTAAAGTCTAGCATAAGGATACATCTATAAATAATAGATAATTTTAAGCAAGCTTAAAAATTATTAGACCAAACAATGAGGTTTACAAACAAAACCTGATTCACTGAGGATGATACATCTGAGGATGCAAAAAATAACACCTGGGGAAAAGGATGCCCATCGAGCTGAAAACTAAAAGCAGTTACCTTAAGACTCTGACAAGAAACCCAATGAGGACAGAGTTGAGGGAAAAAGAGTTTATAGAAGTAAAATGTGCTATTGCTGGACTCAGAAGATCGTAAGTCAAACTGAGTCTTGGAGTTACAAGCTCTTTGAAGAGTAGATAGAAGGCTGGTGCAAATGCAGAGCTAGAGAAAAATCTGCACAAAGCAGTATTGATTTCTTTGCTGACATCTTTGTCATTTTTAAGTCAGAATACTATGTGCAACATTTTCTCCCACAGAAGCAGAGCTTTACTCACTGTAAAAAGTGAAAGAGAAATTCTGTGAAGTCTCAAAAAAGGAGGCATCTTTCTATAATGTCCCCATCTGCCAAGTCTCATGTGTCATTGCTGTTTTTCATACTTTTTCCTACTGGTTTAAATTCAAGGATCTTCAAGTCTCTTATTATTTTAAAATACAGTTTTGCCTATAAGACCCGATCAAGTAGAATGACCTTTATAGTCCTGTTTAAAGGGGACTGTAGAGGCAAAAAACCCCCAAACAACAAACAAACAAAAAAGAAGCCAGACTAGGAAAAAGCACTGGCTAGTGGGCAAGAATCAATTATTCATTCAGAAACATCTAGAGCTAGTCAGATGATCTATCTGCATAACAAATAAAACTGATGATTTGTCCTGTTTTGTTGAATGCATGATTCATGATTATATGATTACTCATGAGACTCATGAGAACATTATTTGATCCAATCCAAAAACAATCTAAACAAGAATAGTTGAAGCATTTGGATCCTGATTCAAGCATATGTGTATGTTTTAAAATATGAATAGGTCTATTTAGGGAACTTGATTAGTCTTGGTCCTAAAGTTATGCATGTTTAAGTACATTGCTGAACAAGAGAGATAAGGCACTTGAAATAGGATGTGTGATAATAAAGTTTCCACATTATGGCCAGGACAGAATTAATTTTCTGCAGTAGCCATGAGAGGGTGGAGCCTCAAGCTGTGTGAGCATCACTAAGAGGTTATGCTATACCACCCCACATTGTGGAGTACCATTCCTAAACCATGACATAAAGCAAATTAGTGCAGAACTGTACAAGATTGCAGTGGCTTGATGGTGTAAAAAAATGTATTAATTCAGTCTATGAACACAAACTATCCAGTAGCCAATCAGACTGGATATACTGTCTGAGCAACTGGGAGACCCAGTGGTTTGAGGAAGCCAGCCAGCCAGTCAGTCAAAGTGTCTCAACACAAACTTCTATTTTCTATAGAATAGAGAATGTACAAACAAATATGATATGACTGTTGTAAAGGCTTCTGCATATAGAGTGACAGACTAAAGTAGGAAGGAGCTGTTGACCTGGAGATGTAGTGCTGTGGTATGGCCTGATGGTTAAAGGTTACACTGGCCAACCCTCTCTTCTGATATGGGCAAGTCAATATTAGAGTGTGTTGTCAGTCAAAAATTTTGTGTCCCTGTTTCAAATATCTCTTCTACTGTGAGGCCCAGAACTGAATATAGTTATCTGGATATGTCTCAACAATGCTATGTAGAGAGGCAAGATCACCTCCTTTGACCTGCCAGAAACACTATTCCTAATGTAGCAGGATACCATTAGCCTTCTGTACTGCAAGGACACACTGATGGCTCATATTCAACCTGCTGTCCTGCTGTCCTGCAGAACTCCCAGACCTTTCCTGCCAACCTAGTCAGTCTCTGTACTGTACCAGTTCATGGGGTTGTTCTGCCCCAGGTGCAGGACTTGTCATTTCCCTCCATGGAATTTCATGGAATTCCTGTTGGTTCATTTTTCTAGTCTTTCAAGGACCCTCTAAATGACAGCACAGCCCCATGGGGTACCAACCATTCCTCACAATTTTGTATTATCTGCAAACTTCATGATGTTGCTTATTATTGAGGTCACTAAAGAAGATGCTAATCAGGACTAGTCCCATTATGTATTTCTGGAGTATGCCACTGCCAATGGGCCTCCAACTGGACTTTATACTTCGTATCGCAATTCTTCGGGACTAGCAATTTAGGCAATTTCCAATCCCCTTCACTGTCTATTTATCTGCTTGTCATTTGGGATGTTAAGGGAGACAGTGCAACATAAAAGATGCAATTAGCAAGTATGGATATCCATCATGAAATTACTGTTACTGCCAACCACTATAAATAGATCTAGTTTATGGCTTTTCTGACAACAGTCTTATTTTGGAAACAGAGAAGCAGCATTCTGTAGCATATCTGGGGACATCTATAATAAAGAAACTGCAATCTACTACTGCACTGTAAATCTAAACTTTCTGCTCTTACATCAGGGGCGATAGCAAACAAACTTGGGTCAGCTAATTTGTCAATGGGTACACAACCGATAGCAAGATATGAGTTTACTTCTACTATTTACAAAAAAGGTCTGTAAAACCTAAACTGGTACATCTGTCACTTTCTTTAAAAGAAATCTAATGCAAATAAAATGTAAGAAAAATGTAAAGTAGCCACAAAGTAGTACAATAAATGTAAAGTCTACTAAACTAAAAGGAAAAATACGTAGACTGAACTTTCATGGCACATCAGAAGATTGTTTTCTCTTCTTATTAAATTCATCAGTGGTTGTTGCCATCAAATCATGATCCCTTTCACATCATGTGGCTGCATTCTATTTTTTCCGAATAGTTATTCTTTTTCAATAAGCCTGGCAATTGCCATGGGAAATGTCTTTTATGATTCATTTGTTCCTGATTCCCTCTTTGTCTCCATTTCAAAACATAGCATCACTGGTGACAAACTCAACATCTTTTTTCAGGTGTTTGTTTCTGTCTTCTGTTTCTCCTTTGCATGGGAGATCTCTGGCCTCCTTTTGGGTGCATATGATTTTGAAAATGGAGCCTACATTTTCTCCTGCTTGTGCTGAACATACCATATATGTTGTATCACCTGCTATAATACCATCGAGTTTTAAATTGTTACATATATTTCTGTCTTAGGTGCATTTACTGTCTATATAATGGAAATATTTGTATCCTTGAAAAATAAACAGCCAATAAAGTACAGTGTTTTATCTAATAGAATATTGGACTACAAAAACATGAGAACTACACAGAGCAACAGCACAAGTAGGGATATTTGCATCCCTAAAGATAGTCAGACTGTTTACCATTTGTATGGGTGCTTCCACACACCCCTTGACAAAGCTTTATAATGGCTTATCATGGCACTTATGAACTGATATATCAAGGAGATTTACTGAAATAAATGGCTCATGAATGTGGATCATCAGATGAAAAACCACAGCACTCAAACTGTGATTTAAACTGCACTGTTAAATTGCAAGTTCATGCCTTTTTATCACATCTTGTAACAGCTCAATTATTAAAAATAAGATCTCCATGAATGGAAGAAGATATTTTTAAAACAATAAAAGACTTCCATATTTTATTTTCTGTATATAGATCATACTTCACATGGGAAGTTTTGATTTGTTCTTGGCCAGAATAAAATATTTTGGCCACTACACATACAGATCCTAAGGTTTCAAACACCTCAAAACAAACAAACAAACAAAATCAGTGGGTGTATTATAAATATATATATATATACATAAACACTAATTTGATAGAAATTAAGTAAATTTTACATAATTTCCTTTTTCATGACAGGTTTTTATCTCCTGTAGAAAACAAGAACATTTAAGTGTTCATGGGCAAAGGGAAGAGTTTTCTTGCTGGGGGCATGCGTAAAGTGTTTACAAAATAGTTGTTGCAAAATTGGTTGAAAAACTCACAGTCTTAAGTTCTCTGTTTATCAGCTAGATCCCTGTCTTACTCTGTTCATGCGCTTGAACTCTGACATATAGAAACCTCTTCCAGAAATTAAAGATTAGTTTCAGTCTTCAATCTGCTCTTAAACTCTCAGCTGATGATGTGAACAGAAGTGCCAATTAGTGCCAAACACAGTGATATTTTGTGAATGATTCCAATTAGAAACCATCAGTTTGTTTGACAGGGAACATTAGTGCCAGTAGAAAGTACATTTGAGGTTCAGAGGAAGTTATTAGTGTATACTCTAGAGCAGAAACTTCTTCAGAAGCCATTATAGTAAACAGTGTAAAGGCATGTGAAAGTTCGGGTTGGCTCTCTGCCAACAGCCAAACCTCACAAGAAAGATTCCCCCCTCCCTCTCCCGAAACGGCAAAAAGCAGCAAGAGAAAATTGAAGGAATATATATATATTTACATATATTAAGTTTATATACTAGGCAAAACAAGACAGGGACCCCCAAACCACCCCAGTAAGGGACAAGGGAAGGGAAAGGGGAGAGGGAGACAAAATAGGGAAAAAAAATAAGACAAAACAAATATATATATACAATCTAAATTCAGAAATTAACTCAGTAAATAACAAATACAATAGTAAATTCAATACTTTCCTTAGAAAGGCAGATTCTTAACCTTCGCCGCCGGCCCAGGCAAAACAACCCCCAGAGCAGGCCTCGCTGAACACAGATAAGCCAGGCCCAAACACCGAGAGCTCGTCAGCGTGCGAGCCCGAGAAGGAAAAGAAGCAAAAAAGGAGGGAGAACACCTCCTCCTTCAGTTTATATACACCTGATTACGTAAAGAGATGGGATGGAATACTTCCTAGATCTTGACCCTGGTTACCAAGGAAGGCCTACAAAAAACAACCCATCACAAGGCAATAGTGTAGAAAAGGCAGAGCAGTGTA
Source organism: Scytalopus superciliaris (assembly GCA_013400415.1). Taxonomy (NCBI): domain Eukaryota; kingdom Metazoa; phylum Chordata; class Aves; order Passeriformes; family Rhinocryptidae; genus Scytalopus; species Scytalopus superciliaris. The sequence goes on from VXBX01005091.1 coordinate 74,435, forward strand.
TTCAGATTAAGAACTACCTGTTTAAAGAAAAGTAACACAACAACTGATTTGCTTCAAGTAGGAGAAAGAAGGAAGCAAAGATTTAAAAATTAAAAAAAAAAAAAGAAAAGGTTCTACAGTAATTTTGAATATTTGCAGAATTTGTAGCCATCTTTAAATTTTATCCCTTTTCTGATGTGAATTGACAGGTAAATTTGGGACTTTAAATATAAGAGCTGATATTTTCCAGTGGGTACTATACACAAATATGTCTACCCCCTAGAAGCATATACTTAAGCTTTTTGTGAGTTCAACAGTTTTTGTAAAACTTCTGTCTGCTTCTTTTCTGAAATAGATGATTGCCATTGCATTTTATATTATTCACTGTCTTTTTATTCAGTGCATAAGAGTTATTCACATATTCCTTCATCCATATAACACAGTCAATGATCACATATGGTACACTGAGAGTATAAATTATATATTCTCTGCTAAAACAGAATGAGATTGGATTTTATATAGACATTTTTCTTTAAAAGGAGAATCTGGGACTAGAATAGTTGGCAATAGCTGACCTTCAAGATGAGAAGATGGCAAATCTTAATTCTAGTTCATGTACTACCCTATTTTGAAAAAAAAAATGCTTTAACAGAATTTTAGATAGTTGGAAGCTGAACTCAGTGTAAGTCCATTCATGACTTACAGTCCAAACCAGCAATTTTGACCTTCTTTTTCAATGACGCTTTGATATTGCTTTGGTCATTTTTGTCAGTACTTACAGAAGTCAAGTAATTCTTTCGGGGAAGTGAAAGAGCATACCACCTAAAATCTGGCAACAAAGCAAGAATGGACTTAAAAACAAGGTTTCATAAGTTAAAGTAAACTGTTCTGGTAAGTAGACTGAATGACATTTTCTTATCTGCAAGAATAGAGTACTATTACTGTTCACAGCAAAGCTCTTCAAAGCAATGGATTTGGGTGCATAGCTAGATGATATGTCATCCTGAAAATTAGAGAGATTTCTAAAATATATTAATAACTTTGGTTAAGGTCTTCAAGTTCTCTCTTGAGTGTAAGAATAAATAAGATATTTGGCTACATTTACCCTCCTCTGTCTTGTATCACCCTTTCCTCTTTCACTCTACTCACTTTCCAGTATTTTCTCTTTAGATATGTCCTCATTACACTTGCTTTTGGCCTTTTCTTGCTGCTTTAAGGAAAAAGTGTTAATTATAGGTTCTGAGGAAACAGCCTCACCTAAACCAATTAATGTTATTCATAGAAAAACACATTTTAAAAATTATAGTGAAGTAAGATTTATTCACTATAATTCACTCAGATAGGGGCTCAACTTCAGAAGGAAATAGTATGTTGGTTTACAGATTAAATTATTTCTGAAAATAGCCAAAAACTATTGGTACATTGAACAAATGTTTGCACATCTTGGTGGGTTGTGGTTTTGCAACTTATGAGTAGTTTTGTTTGAATCTAGCAAGTAAAGATGTCTGCGTAGGACTGCCATATTAAATACCAAAACATTTCTTAGAACAAAAAATTATTTGATTCCCTTTCTGTTCCTGTAATTGTTGCATTAGTATGCTTTATTTCTGTGACTATTTCAGTATGAGATGTGTAATTTTTTCCTGGCAAGCATTCCCCTTAAACTAAGATAACTGCAAGTTCAGTATGCTGGGAATATTACAGTCTTGAATTCAATTAGTGTTTGATTCCTTACAAGACACTGCATTCACCTGCTTCCACATCTTTACTTCCAGTTCTCAGTCTGGAGGAATCAGACATTTTTTTATAACCTGTGATCGGTAAAACGATGGCACAGTCTGACAATAGTTTTTTGGGTGTCTTTTTTTTTTTTCTTTTTAACAGTAAGTCCATTAATTCATTAGCAGAGTGATAGTTCTGCTCTGATTCAATACTTGTATTCTAGAAAAGGAAGGAGGGTTGTTCTGTACATTTGCTTGGCAATGTAGGTACATGGAGTTTTGGCTGATCTTCCACCACCATCTGTTCAAGTGTTTTTGTATGTCTGTGTCTGCAGGAAACTTCTTTTCTTTTTTCTTCCCTCCACCTCTGCCCTACTCCCCATTATCTTAATTACCTTCTTATTGCAAGAAAGTTTCCATTTATGTACTACTCCGCCTCTTCCACTCTTATTTACTGATACCACATGATCTTAGACATTTACAGTATAGACATAATCATCTGTAATGTGGTTGTCAGAACTCCCTTTATAGTCAAAAGATAAAAATAGGGAATTTCTGTCACATCTCATTCTCATCCTTATGTAAAACCTAAAAATAAATCACATGAATTACAATTTAGAAGTTCCTATTTTTCTCCAGTGAGTGACTATAAAGGGAGACAAGGATGACTAATTCAAATACAGCCCTCTACTTTGTAGATGTTCAAATCAAATGGCTAATATACATATTTTATTTATTACTGAGCTTGTACTCCTTTTGCTCATTCATATATGAAGCATTTTGAGGCAATATTTTGTGACATATATTATCTTTTTTTCCCTCTTCTTTCTCCCACTGTTCAGGTAGGAGAGGAATAGTGGAGCCAGCTCTTCCAGAGATGCCATCTTCCCTTTTTTTAAAGTCTTCACGATTTAAGTATTTGCTTCAATCACTGAAATAATATCAAGAAAACCTAGAAGACATTCTACATGAGGTCAGGGCAACTTTGAACACATACTTCACTTTCAGATAAAGTAGAAGCAAAGATCCCATGAGAAATTTTATTTAGCATTTAATCCCCCATTTAATTTTCTAGGGCTGAAAGGCCTAGAAGGTAAGAGGTAACAGCAGGAAGAAACAGTAGATTTACAGATTACTTCTGAACACAATGCTCATCCAAACTGTCCTTCCTGAAGTGTTTGATGGCAACAGTAGGTGAGATTAAAATTTTTTAGAGGTGTAGTTTATTAGCACCAGTTTCTTACCACACTTAGCTCTGACCAAAGAATAGTGGCATAGGCAAGAAAGCTATAATTTAGGAAACTTAAAGAGCAGTAATTTTTATCCCTGTTTGCCAAAGACTTCTCCAAAGACTTTAGTTTGAAGACTATTAACATTGTTACTTTTAAAACACGTTAATTGAGATGTTTCCATATGATATTCAGACTCTGAGAAGTGAAATGAAATGAAATGGGCTCTGAAGAGTCAGTTTGCTGTAGCAATACATAGGCAGTGTGCAGATGTACTTAGCTGTTCAGAGTGTATCAGCTGGTAAAACATGCTGCCACTTAATATACACAAGATATAAATATATAGCACAGAGACTAACTAAGGTTACACTACATTTTAAGTTAAACCATGGCTAATACCTAGGAGGACACTAAAATCTAAATGACAATCTGTGAGTGCTGTGAGGAACATGATGAATATCTCATAACTGTTAAAGTGGTGTGTGGAATTGCATAATAAGGGCATTTAATGACCTCTCAGGACTGGAGGAGATAGGAGGTTCACCTTATGTGAAATGGTCTTAAATTTATCATGCAAAGCAACAGGATTTGGGGTACCAGATGATGTGTCATCCTGAAAATTAGAGACATTATTAAAATATATTGATAACATTTGGTTAAATTCATCAATGATGTGATGACTGAAAATATAGTATGAGACTTTTCGTTATGAAAAAATTTAGGAAACTAACATATAGGGAGAAGTCAGCATGGTTGTACTCTGCAATTTGGCAGGTCATTCAAAGACTAACGACCAGAAAGATTAAAGCCCTAAAGTGAAGGATGTTTAAAGTAGTTGGTTTTAAAACACATCACAGCCCTCTATCCAAATTACATGTAAATTGTACATATATTGACAACATATGATAATATAATACATTTTCTGTGTTTTGGATTGTACTGATTTGCAAAAGAAGGATAAATTGAAAGAATGAGACAGGAAAATTTAGAAGTGACGGTAACAAGGAAGAAAAAGACAAACTAAAAAAAGAAGAGAGTCAAAAGAAAAAAGTAAAGAAAAAAGAAAGAAGGGATTCAGGAGTTCAGGAGGGTAGAAGGCACACACACACACAAAAAAGAAAAAAGAAGAAAACTAGCAATCATCAGTGAAACAAGAAGGGAGAGAAGAAAAAAGCCATGAGCAAAAAATGAAGCAAACTGAGGAATAAAAGATTGCTGAGATCACAGTCCCACCAACCTGTGAATTTTGTATGGGTACCAGCCAGTTGCTGGGAGAGGGCCAAAGTGTTGCTTGGTTAAATGAAAAGTAGTTGGCATCCTGGTATTTCACATGTGATGAGCATCCAATATGTGACACTTGATCTTATGCCAGGAACATGCCATGGTTTGAAATCTCTAGTAGCCAATCAGGACACCCAGTGACTACTTTCTTTTATTTTAATTGCATGTCCTGCACCAAAGAATACAACTGCATGTGGATTTAGATGGAACAAAATTCAGACTGTTTGAAACAACTGCTCATAATCAGTCCATAAAGAATAAATTCTATTCCAAGAAAAAATTTGTCTCCTAGAGCAAAGAGTTTTACTCATACCACATTTTTTATTCTTTAACAAAAAAAAAAAAAAAAAAAAAAA
>VXBX01005091.1:88102-131739 GCA_013400415.1 Scytalopus superciliaris
CTTTTATTTTTTTTTTTTTTTTTTTTTTTTTTTTTAAATCTCAAGAAACATTCTATTTATAAGTTCTTTGTTTTTCTTCCCTTTTTTTCTGAGCTTCCTTTTGGCTTATAGACCGTCTTTAATCTCTTGTACATCACAGTCTTCTCCCTCTTCCAAATGTTTATCAAAATGCACATTCCAAAATGTATTTAAGAAATTAGTACTCTTTAACTCCTTAAACCTTACACTCATATTTACATTATTATCTTCTTCATTACTAGATTTTAATGCCCTTCTAAACTTTTTCTAAAATTCACATCTCCCTTCAAAAAGCCAGTGGTGGGCTGTATTTTATTTTGTTTTCCTTTGCTTTGCTTTATGCTTGCTAAGTGTGACATGACAAACACAGTGGGTTAAAACCTGGCCATGATTAGCAAGTTTTGCCATTGATTTAATTTATGTACCTCATCAAAAATAAATAGATAAAAAAATCTATTATTCTAATCTCTGGCTACATGAACAAGATGAGTTGGAGTTACTGCTGGTACAGATAAATGTGAAATCAGTGTCAGGTCTGGTATGTTAACTAGTTTGCTGTACCCAAAGGCAAAGCTTCAGATCAAATTTCACTGTTATAAGAATGTAAGAGTGAGCTAAAAATCTAACTGATTTGACTAAAAGTTTGCATCAGGTTTGCTCCAAGTTGAAATGCCACTCCAAGCCTTTCATTTACTCTGCTGGGTTATCCTTGCCCAACAGACACACTCCCAGCTCAGCTGCTCATCCACTCCTCTCCCCAGAAGGGCAGGGAGAGGATGTGGGATGTCAGAGATCCCCGGTCAAGATAAAGACAGGGACAGAACCTACCAATTACCATGACAAGCAAAATAGACTTAAGGAAAGTTAACTGAACTTATTGAAATAGAGATATTTGGGGAGTAAGAAACACGGACAAATGATAAAATAACACCGTTCTCCCCACCAAGCTCTGACCTTTCCCTCCTGACACCTGTACAGCCCCTGAGCAGCACAGGAGTGTGGGAATGGGGGCTGTGGTCAGTCTGTAACATGTACTGTCTTCTGCAACTTCTGCTCTTGGTTTTCCCCTGCTCTGCTATGGGCTGCAGTTTTCCAAGTTAACCTGCTCTAGCATAGGCTCTCCTTGGGCCTCAGTTCCTTCAGAAAATACCCTCTGCTCCGCTACAGTTCCTCCAGGTGCTGCAGGGGAATCCCTGCTCTGCCATTTGGGGTACCTCATCCTTCTCATTCTTCTCCGATCTTGCTGTTTGCAGAGCCACTTCTCACAGTTTTTTCACTCTTCCTCTGCCTTTGTGGCATTTCTATGCTCTTAAACACATTTTCACCACCAGCATGGCTGAGGGGCTCAGCTGTGCACTGCAGTAGGTGGGTTGGAGCTGACTGGAACAGGACATGTCTGGCCCAGGGCAGCCCCGACCTCTCCCTTACAGAGCTCTCTCAGCAGCTCCTGTAGCCAGCACATGTTACGCTGAGCTTAGAAATGAACCATTCCCTTTTCATTATCACCAAAGTTTAAATTTGGATAGTCAGAAATTTGATAGTATTTATATTTGCATAAGGAATGTGTAAAATTATGGGTGTGTTTTCTATATTCCAAGCTTTCAAAATTATTCATTTGTAGTTCTCAGAAAAAATCTTTTTTCCTTTTTTTTAACAGTATTGACATTGAACCCCCATAAGGAGGGCCGTACCTGAGCCACGTTTCCTTTCAGTTATAAAAAGCAGATAAACTGCTTCACTGAATCTCAGCAGAAATGTGGTCATTATGTAAGCTATTGGTAGAAACTGAACCATTTACCTCAGTGAATATTTGGGAAACTACTCAGCTCTATACCACAGGAGCCAAACATAACCCACAATTAAATCTGACTAGCTATATAGAGCATCCCAACAGTTGTAATGCATGAGACTTCAAGCCACCTCCCAGTACTAATTTTACCTTTTCAACCCATGTGTCACTATACTTAGAGTAACAAAATCTTCCTTAATCTATGTCTTTTTTCAGAAGATTCTGAAATTACTGAAGTTGACTAATAAAGTTTAGGGTTACATAGTCAAAATAATTCAGAAAATAGTGTTCTAAATCCTAACACCAAGAAATTCTCTATCAGCAAGCACAGACTTTGCACAAAATTAAAAGAGGTGCAGAATTGTCTTAGGACTTTATTTTAAAATTATGCCTTCCTATACTCAAAGAAGTCCCATGAATGCCTTATATCCATATCCTTATATTCTTTGTTTTTTAATTTTTTCCAAATAAATGTATCTTTAAACAAACATCTTGAAACATTTTGCCATGTTTCATTGTTGAAAAAAAATTATTAAATTCTTCAGTATATGAGAATATATCTCGTGGTGACATTTTGTCAGGGGTTTTTATTGTTTGGTTGTTTTTTTGTAAGACAAATTTTTATTGTCAGTATGTAAATATGATTTTGTAGAGAAATGGAAGGAAAAAAGAAGGCGAGTATATGGGAATAGTCTGAAAATGGTGGGAAGTTTAAAAAAGTATAAATCCAAAATTGAAAAAGTCTTTCAGCCATATCTGCCTGAGAGCTTTCATTTGTTTGTATTCAGAAGGATTTAGAATATAAGCAAAGAAATCAATACAGTGAAGGAAAAACATTACCACAACATTAACTTGCCTCTACTCTTTCTGGCCAGTGTCATAAAATTCTAACAATGCCCAAAGTTTGAAAATAGTCAAGCTTTTCACAGCAAAGCTTAAATGCTGCATTTAGGTTTCTGTCAAACTATGCCTTCAGGTACTTCAGTGTCTCTTCATTTACTATTTGTTGCAGTTTACCATGTCCAATAAATGGATCTACTTTATCTACACCTCCACACCCTGTCGCTATTCATTATGAAAGAAAATCAGGGGCCCTAACAGCTTGAGACATACTCCTATTTGGGCTACCATAGCAACGAGTATGTGTATTAAAGTATAGATCACATGGCTTAGCTTCCTAAGGCTAATTAATTTCACTAATTATGGCCTCATACCAGCTGCAGAATGTGTTGGTGACCCAGTGAAATCAGCTGTAGACAATTGTTTTCCATACTACAGTGGTACGACCTCACCATGTGGAAATATTAATGTTATTATGAGAATTGCATACAGTACATACAGAAAACAAATACTGCCACATGACTAAAGACTGGACCATGGGACCTTGAAGATTTTTAGTGTAGATGTTTAAATCTTCTTTATTGCTTTCTCTATCATCTGTCAGTATTAAACAGGTTATAAAGAGCTGAGTAGTTAAGCTTAAAAGATTGTCATTGAAAAGTTGTTTAATTCACTAGTTTTACAAAGGATTTATGAAGCACTTATCACTTAGGGCAATACAGATATGTACATAAATATATATTTAATATAGTAGTTTCTAGCAAGCAAGTAAAATCTAAATAGCTTTTGCTCATTACTTTTTATATATTGCAAAACTAATTCTTAACTGAAAAACAGAAATAGCATTGACTGTATTACAAATTACAAGACCCTAAGTCTCTGTGCTATGCCCATACAATAGAGTTAATTTTAGCCCTCGCCACATATGCAGTTTGATCTGTGTTTTAATTGAAAAGCAGGTGTCTACCTAGGCTTTGGGGAGCAATTACCAATTCATTTTGTATAAAACCACAGTGTCTCACTGGCAAAACTAATTGAAGTAAATAAGACATTTTTCAATCAGCTAAGAGAAGGCATTAAAACAGCCTTGCAAAATTGTCATGACAAATTACCAACCTAAGTACAAAACCTTCTCAGACGGCCTTTACCATGGTGATTGATGAGAATGAAAAATTAATGATATCTTACTGGCCTGTCAAAAGAAAAAACATGCTTGCCTGATTGAATAGAATTTTGTGAGGCAGCATTAAATTATGGAAAATTAATAAAATACACAAATGTACTTTATTTTTTAGCATAATTATTAGAAATGTTGGTTGTCTTGCACTGGGAAAAAGAAGTAAAATTATAATCTCAACTCCTCAGGACACGAGCTATATCTTAAGACTAATGTCACCAACTCAGTAAAAGGTGACATTGGGGAAATTGTGTAGTTAGCATGGGCACAGAAGACAAAAGTTTTACTGATGCATTTGTTAGCACACAGATCCCAGTCATTGCCCCCAGAATGGGAGGTGCACAGAAGGACAGACAGGCACTTCAGTCCTGGCTCTGAAAAGGAGTTGTTTCTGCATCCCACTTTGTGCTTGTGCCCTTTAGTCCAACCATGAACCATCACTGACTTTCTCAGAGGTGGGTCCAGGTAGAAGAACACTGAATTGTTGAGGTACAGGTCCAGAACAGTCAGATAAGGAGTTTCATTAAACACTTCACTTGTGTCTCTATTCAGAGTGCCTTCCCCCCACCTTTTTTCCTACTTGGAAATGGACAAATAGTCATTATGCTTCTTATGCCTGTGTCACTTCCTCCTATGACAAAAGAAGAGTCTGCTTAGTTCTGCATAACTGCATGAAACAGCATGAGAATATATAGTGAGAAAACCCCCAGATTGTTCAGCTAGTGATAATATCAAGACATTGACCATAAAAAGGATTACTGAGATTTTAATCTTTTCATTTTTTAATGTGAATTTGAAAATCAAGTGGGTTTTGTGTGTAAAAAGGCATATAACACCTCTAATATAATATTTCAATAAAAGAAATTGTCCAGGAATGTTTGTTCAAGGAACAGCTTTTTCTCCCTTTTATGATTGCCTATGATGTATACTTGTACCTGTTAAAAATACTGATTTCTTACTGACAGTGAGATGTATTTTAGGCTAAGATAAAAAGATGGTTGTATGTTTAACAGCTATATAATGTGACTTGTCAACATGATTATCTATTTCTCAGCTTATAGAAAAAGAACATTGAGTTTATTGAAGCAAATAGCCTAGAGAGGCTGGCAGACTGAAACATTTCCCAACTGCAACAACCCTTGTGAAAAGAAGGGTCAATTAGTGAGGCTGATGATTAGGAAAGGGCTCTGGTCTCTTTCTGAAAGATCAGATGCTGTGTAGACTGCAGCTAATGGTACTAATTTTACTGCACCTTGTAAAGAATACCAGTCAAAATGTAGGCCTCAAAGGGGAAAAAAAAAAGTGGAGGGGGGTTTCATTAACAGCATGAAAAAGAAATATAATCTTAAAATGTTTCATCTCAGGAAAATAGATTTCATAACAAAAGCAAGAAGACCCCAAGAAAAAAATAATTGTCCACAAGGAGAAAATCAGTAATTCAGTTATCTATATTTAATAGTTTCTATAATGCATATTGTGAAATCACATGTCATGTAACAAGTAAGTTTGTGCTTCTCTCTGAATATGCAAGGTCAGAATACGAGATGAAGTGCATAACAATGAACAAAAGGACACACAGTGGAAATATGTTCAAGTGGAAAAACTGAAATGCTGTGCTATTCCTTCCTTTGATATAGATAACTTCTTGTGCAGTGAAGGGATACACAACATGTGGCACAAGAGGTCACTTTAAAAATCAAATTAATAATGTCCCAGCGAGCCCAGGGAGCCAAGTAGGCCAATAGCATACTGACTAGTATAAAAAAATAATATGAACAGCAGCACTAAGGCAGTGACTGTCCCCATTGGTGAGGCTACACCTCAAGTCCTGTGTTCACTCTGGGCCCCTCAGTTCAGGATGGACTTGGAGGTGGCTGAGCGGGTTCAGAGAAGGGCAACAAAGCTGGTGAAGGGTCTGGAGCATGAGTCTTATGAGGAGCAGCTGAGGCAACTGGGGGTGTTTAACCTGGAGAAAAGGAGGCTCAGAGGAGACCTTATTGCTCTCTACAGCTGCCTGAAAGGAGGGTATAGCAAGATGGGGGTTGATCTCTTCTCCCAGCTCATAAGTGACAGGATGAGACAAAACGGTCTCAAGTTGCAACAGGGGAGATTTAGATTGGATATTAGCCAAACATTCTTCACAGAAGGGGTTATTAAGCATTGGAACAGGCTGCCCAGGGATGTGGCAGAATCACCATCCCTGGAAATATTCAAAAGGTCTGTGGATGATACTTGTGGATATGGTTTAATGATAAACACAGTGATGCTGGGCTAACAGCTGGACGCGATCTTGCAGTCCTTAGTGATTCTATGATTCTATGTCCTTCAAAGAGGAGGTGTGGGCATAAGTGTTCTCCCTTTTATCAGAACTGAACAATATTTACATTAATGGCAGATCATCACGTGTAAGAACTCAATCCGTTAAGCACAGAAAAAAAGAAAAATTACTGCGTAGCTAAATTACCATATTTATAGTGCTGAGAGTTAAGACTGGTTAAATCAAAAGACTCATGGCTGCAGGCTTTCCTGTTTCAGTTTAATAACTATCAGATAGCTGTAGAATAGAAAAATATATCTAGCAATAAATTCAATGCTTTTTGACTTCATGCCTATCACCTGATATTATGTGGGTAAAAAAGACCCATGATAGTTGTAAGACACAAACATTGCACTCATTCAGAAAGTAAGACTTGTAAGACATCTGTAAATTAATTAGTTTTTAATGTTATTTTAATTTAAAATCTGAAGGTGAGCAGCCATATTGTTTTTTATAAATCAGCCATGTATAGATATTATAGCACAGTCAGGTTTCGTTTCTCGTTTCACAGTAAATCCCCACCAGAAAAGGTCTATGAACTTTTGCACCACTCCCAAGCTACGTTGCATTAGCTGTGAGGAGAAGTCAAAGACTCTATCTCATTGCTATTTAATGATACATATTTACTTTTTGCATGTTATTTATAGCAATGTAAGCAGAGTGGAAGTGTGATAAAGAACGAGTAAAAACATCTGGACCAATTTTAAACTTTTAATAGATTTCAAATCTTACAAACTTCAAATTAGATTTCTTTTTCAAGATTTTCTCTAGAGCTAAAAGAAGTGTGTTTTTTGATTAAACTTTATTATGAACTAAGCCTGAATTGAAGCAGAACAAATTTTTTCCCAAAATTCTGTGTAACTTGCCATCAGTCTGTTAGTGTACTATATATACATATATATTTATATGAAAGACAATAGTATATATATTAGTCTAGCTATTACATCACTGATAAATCACTACATTAATGTCTTGATCAGAACCATTGGCCTTTAGTAATGGTTGATCTAATGCCTATTTAAGGATCTTTTCTTAATTCCAGTCAACTTTGAAATAGATTAACAGGGAGCACATATTAACACAGAAGTGCAGAAAGAAAGAAATTGGATTTTCAGTTCATACTCTGTGTCTCCTGACATCTGAGAGTTTAAATTCCAAACCACAGCCCAGGACTCATGTTTACATGAAAACAGTACAAAATATTATGCTTATTTATACATGTAGTAGACTATAGCTCTGTTAGCCAGATTCCAACATGTGGTGGAAAAAGTGAAAGGATAGTGTTGAAGAGTTACCTCTTGAAACAGATAACCTTATGAATCTCTCTTCTGCTTTGATATGGACAGGTTTGTATGATTTGGTAGTGTTGACTTACAGAGTTGGACTGAATCTTTCATTGGTAGTGCTCTTTCTTGAGATATGCCAGAGCATACTTTCAGGAAACGGCATTCTTTTTCCTGATGACTCTTCTGTAGGACAGCAGTGATTAGCCTTATCACCTGTTTTATCAATATCTGTGTGAGGTTGATGGAGATTTTAACAAGTAAACTTGACATAAGCTTTGCCTCAGTGATGTAATTCAGATTTAAGAGGCAGAGACTGTTTAAAGGCATAAGGAATCACACACATTTGATGTGACCCAGCAGACTTTGAACTTGACTCAAATGACTGAGCTCACACTGAAGTACTGTTGCCATCTTGCAAGAATTCAAGAATTATTAGGTCAGGAAAATGTAAGACGGGGGAACAGTGTTCTAGCTTAACGATGAGGACATTCACCTGATCAGAAAACAATGAATTTTGACCCCAAGCTTACATTTGCATTTTAGGTGAAGCCACTAGATAAAAAAGATACAGAACTCTTCCTGAAAATGGGACATGAACTTAAATGCTTTCAGACAAAGATGAGAGAATGGATTGGATCTTCTGTATCTGGAATGAATATACAAGTCACTAGGAAATAAGAAAATTTTAAGTCCCACATCCTTTCTCTGTCTTTAGAGTAAGATTGTGCTGTAAAATGCTCTCTTTCATTGAGTTTTAAAATAATTTTATCAGAAATGACATTTTGTTAATGGCAGTGCTCTCCAGTGGTGTAAACCTTCCAACTATACCTACTAATGTTTATATTTGTCCTTTTAAATATTGACATAGGATTTACACTTCCCTGTACTTTTAGTGCTTCTCCAACACTGCTAAATGTATTATAAACTATCAACAGGCTAAAAATTCCCCTTGTTCAGATCATTTAACATTCAGGGAGATATATTATGCAGTTCTAGTCATAAAAATATAGTCATCACTAGAAACTGTCTTTTAAAAGTCATCGTTTAAGTTAAGTCTATCTGGTGCTCTTTTAGAAAATACCTTGCTATGCTTGTTTATTCTCAAATTAAATATGCACCTGTTGAACACTGCTTTTGAGGTTTATTTTCAGTAATTTTGCAATGGAGGGATTCATAATATCAATAGAAACAGCTTCATGTTTCTTAGTTGCCGTAAGTTTTATTATTTTTACTATTTATTGTTAACATCTCTGATACCTTCCCATTTTCATTCCACACATTTCAAATTCTCATTTATCTCTGCCGTTATTTCTCTTTCTTTCTGTCAGCAGTAAATTGCTTTCTCATATCTAATTGATTCCTTCTCCGTGCTCGTGGTTCAAATGAGTTGCATCAGTTTGTTCTCTTTTATGATTATGAGGTCTTGACATTTTTGGCCATTTTCTCAAATAATTCCCCTTGTTGATATGAAATGTGTTCTATTGACTGGACTTTCATTTTTAGTGTATGTTGTACATAAATTGTTGTACTATACTACAAATGCAAAATCCTCAGTAACCAGTACCCAGGAAACTGACAAACAGTCTAATAGGTGGCTATTTAAATATATCTGTCAGGATTTGTTCTGAAAATAATTAGGTCACATAAAGCTACATTATGGCAAGAATAGTACCTTTTATTTTAGAGTAGTAAAATTTTCTTTTCAGAAACTGGCTTCACTTTTGCAACATGTTGCCCCAGCTGCAGTCTCCTGTGGCTAAGTAACCTGTTTTTACAGACAAAAGGTGTCTACGAGTTCTTTCAACATTTTCCTACTTAATATGTTGACTTGTAAGCTTATGTTTAATTTACAGGAGACACATTCCCAACTTTAAGCAGGCATGTGAATCTCATTCTCTATGGCAGGAGTTTGTCAAATACCAGCTTTCCCACAAGCTGGTTATCATAAAAACTCCCCAACATTAGACACTCCCCTCCACCAAAAACTGCATCATATTCAGGCTTGCATTGAGACTCAATTACTACAGAGTCAGAACATATTCAATAATTAACTAAATGCTGCCTAGTAGAGTCAATCAGAGTCCCTTTCTGAAACTTGTTTTAAGGAATCTAACTTAAATAAAAATAATAAAAAAAAATTGTCATGCATTATTAAATATATTTAAAGAAAAGAAAAAGGAAAAGGACAAAAAAAAAAAGGGGGGGGGGNCACCAGCTTGGCTCAGGAAATCCCTTTTTCTGTATTAAGTAAATTATTTTTGGAAATCCATGCATCCTCAGAACACAAAGTTCTCAGAAGAGTTAGAAGCAGTGATGTGGCTGGAAGAAAACTGAAAAAACCCCCAATCCCAGCCTGTTCCTTCTTTTGCTTGTTCATGGATCTTCACAAAACATCCCCCAACTAACTCAGGCACCCTCTGACACCTATAGCCCCTTTATTATGGATGCTACTTAACAGTCTGTCATTGCTATATGGTCTTCAGACACATGGCAGTGTAAAAACTTCCTAAACAGTGAACTCACCTGGTTTTCAGTCTGACAGTTTTTGCTCATGGGGAAAATTAAGCAAATAAATTAATAAGTATCATACAACTCACTTTTGTATAGTGCTTTTGCTTTGGGTTGGGAAGAATGTTATGGGTTTTTGTTTGGTTGTTTTGTTTTTTTCCTTTGTTTTTGTTTCTTGTTGTTGTTGTTTGGTTTTTTTGTTTGTTTGTTTGTTTGTTTTATGGTTAGACAGAAACTGTGAGGTTTAAGTTCTGTTCTGGGGCTGAGTGTCCCATGTGGAGTGATAATGTCACCATTATACTCCTGCTCAACAGCCTGACCCCCCATGTGCAGTGAAGGTTTTATGACTGGATTAAGCTGAGCTAGTGCAATTCCTACCATTTACCAATAGCTATGGGTGCCTGCTGTTCATGCTCAGCACAACTGCTCATGTGTCAGTGGGTTAGTTTTCAGCAGAATCAGAAAGCTAACCCAGTCCACCATAGACTCCAACTCCTCAGTGTGTAAAATGAAAGAAACATCTCATGGGGAATCATCAGCAAGGGCGAACTGAGATTGTAGCCACTCTGTATAGTGACAGACTAGCCCAAATTCAGTTCAACCCAACAGAAAAACTGGAGATCTAAATCTGTATTTCTCCATTTCTTCTTTAAATTTCACCACAGATTCAACTCTGTAGATTTGCCAACCTCACATCTCTTTGAACTGCAACTTGAGTGGTTACTGGGTGGTGACAGGGCCTCCTACTCTTACAGCTCTGCTCTAAACGTCTGCAACACTAGCAATAAACTGCTGGCATAGTAGTACGTACAATGGGGCCAGTGAACACTGAAAGGATAAGACACAAAATGGAAATTTCCTATTTTCTTGTGGTTTTCATATCAGTATTTTGTAATTCAAGCCCGAGGTGAGATTAAAATGCTCTCTGATTAAACTTTATTACTTACTTTACCTGTATTAGGTAACATTTATCTGCTTTTCTGTCAATCTGTGAAAAAAGAAAATCAAAACACTTTTTTCTAATACATACATCAATCTTAACCACCTGCATTTGTCCATGGTGTCAATTCTCTCTACCAAAGGAAAAAAGTACTTCCCTTTCTTTTCTGTCTCTACCAGCAACTTTACAGATGTAGAATTGTGTGGATAAGAATAAATACAGATTAAGGGAATTCAGTACAAATCTAGATAGAGAGTTTTACCTTTTTCTGCTTTCCAACAGGAGACACTAAACAGATAGATTCTCCCATTTTAATTTTTATAAGAATTAATTATTTCACTTCCATTTATTTGTTACAATATGAGTGCATAAGTAATAATGTGTTTATTACAGAATTCCATCCATTGCTGCAGAACTCCTTTGACTTCTTTGACTGTGATAAGCATTTCATTCGTGTGAGTTATACCTAATTTTGCCAGTAGGATTTCTTCTCAGGAGCAAAAAGTTTCAGTTTCTCTGCCACCTCCACAGAACCTACTACTTTTTCGTAAACTTGACAATTAAAGAATTACAGTCTAAGAGTCAGTTGCTGGCTGCCTCACCATTAGTGTTCCCACCTACATGACAAAGGACATTTTATACAGCTTGGCATTGTCTCACTGAAACACAGGCTAAAATCCACACATGTGATGAAAACCTTCAGTATTGCACTAGTTGTTCACCACAGCTGCTTGCTGATGTACTCCAGCACTTTTCCCATTTCACTGGTATAATGCCCTGTAGTGCAATTACATTGCTTACATATGTCTCAGAGCACTGCTATCACTGTCCTCAATGTTGCAGTGAAACTAATCCCTCCTTCACTTTGAGCTAGCAGCTCTGGTGTCAGTAAGAATGTGCAACATGATTGTAGCAATTAGAAAGTAATGTCAGTGCATTTGTATTGAATGGGTAATTTTCTACTTATTTAAATAATTTCTATATTTAGAATAAGGTGAAACTTCTTTAGAAATACAGGTGTATCTGTCAAATTACTTCAGGGACTTCTGGCCTGAAACAATCCACTCACTGCTTTAAAGAACAGCTAAATCCATCATAGCAAATACATCTTTGCTATGAATAAGTATTATATAAACCTAAAATATTTAAAGAAAGAATAAAAGAGGTAAAGAGGTAAAACAAATTTTCCTGCTTAAACACCATTATTGGAGTGTTTAGACATGCACAGTATCTTCACATTTTAAACCGGAATTCATGTTTAAGCAAGCTATTAGTATAGTTCATCTCCATTTTTTTCTTAAAAAGGAATAATGTAACAAAACTACAGTAAAAGAAGATAGCATTTTTGGTTTTTTGTTTGTTTGTTTTTCAAAATAACTGTGACATTCCCTGGAGGCAGAGAGTAGTAAAAAAACTCCTACTTCTAGAATTTTAGAGCATGGGACAGGCACTGTGTGTAGCTTCTTATTCACAGAATTGTGATTGAAGCATGCAGCTTATTGAATACAAATAGTTAAGAGGATACTTACATTATAACCTGTCATCTACATTATGGATGCATGAAATCTGTACATAAAAGAGTAATTAATTGCTCACAGTAACAAGAAAAACCTTATTATCCATTATGCACATGTAAAATAGAGCACCAGATATGCTACAGAAGAGATGGACAACACAAGTCAGAGACTTCTCACACTTAGTAAAATTTTGGGGTTTTCTCCATGAAGTTTTCTGAACTCAGTCATTCTCCTTGACTTAACAAACATATCCTTTGGTGCAGAGAAAGTACTTTTTCTTAAACAACAGATTAAAGTGATGCATAAAGATAAGATTACAAGGAGAAGTGAATCTACTTAATGAGTGAGAAGTGCCTAAACAAGGGTAACTGAGTCATTGTAGACACATAGGGTGTCCTAGACATCTGCATGAGCTGACATACATTGCGCAGAACTAGAGGTTATTTATTTTGGGACCAAGGAGTATACTCTTCAGGTACTCAAAAGGCACTAGGTGCCCGTGTTTAAGTGTCTGAATTCCCCTCCAGATTTTCTTCTCCTCTGTGATGCCAGGTAGGTTCCTGCACATCTGATTCTTTCAGCCAGCTACCTTTGTGCTTCTAAAATGTATCCAGTGTCATCTGTCCCCAAATCCTATCCACTAGGTAAAGAGAAGACAGCAACAGTATCACCTTTGTGTAGTTTGTCTTTTTCAGAAGATATTTAAGCAATGAAAAGCCTAAAAATCTGTCTGTAAAAGGATTTAAAAAACCCCATTACAGAACAAACAAACAAAAGTAACCAACCAAAAATCAGCCAACACAACACTATCACCACCACCAAACCTATGAAATATCCAGTAATGTAGCCATGTCTGCCTTTAGCAAATATTTACTACACAGAAAGGAAAAAGAACATACAGAAAGTGTTGTTAGACCGGGTTCTAATGATGTCTTCTTCAAATGTCAGTTTGCAAGACATTCATTGGCTTACCATAGCAGGGAAAACAGATAGTGAATCAACACAAAGTGTCCTGGATACAGTACAGGGTCTACCTGTCTGGAGATCACATTAGCTGTTAACTAAATCCCTTTTGGTTACCTTGGTTTTCTGCCTGTAAACACTCTGTTTTTTTTGAAGCAAGGGCTGATGCAGTCTGTGTATATACAATCAGAATGAAAGATTTTTATCTTCCTTAGAGCTGCATGGGCTACTTCTGATTAATTGTGAAATAGCATTAGCCTCACTGAAACAATGGGGCTAGGTAGAAAAAGACAACTTATCTAAAAAAACTTAATGTGCATTACCATATAAGTGGAGAAACAAGTTACTTACAGAATGCTTTATCTGAGTCCAGGTTTTTTTGTTTGGTTGGTTGGTTTGGGGTTTTCTTTTTGTTCAAAATCATACAGTTATTCATTCTGGGTAAAGATAACTTCATCAAAACCACAAGTTAATAAGCTTTGTTTCTTCCATTACAGTAGATTTCTCATGTTGGCAAGATTATACTGTGATTCCAGCTTGTTCACAGGCCTTTCAGTGAAACACCTGTGTTGTTTGTATCATCTGCTCTGATGAACAGGAGTTGAAAGAGGTCATGTCCAGATTCACTTCCTTGCTGCGTTCTGGGATTATGAAATAAAGGTAGCATGACCTTAGGACAGACCTTTCTATAAGAGTGAATTATCATTTGAAAGCTCTTTAGGACAACTTGAAATTTCCGTTTACAGATGCCTGAACATGTTCACATTTCTCATGCTCTAAAATGCAGCACTAGGTAATGTGCCATATACAGTTCATATTCATGCACTGGTTTTAACGGTTCGTTTCATTCAGAAAATTCTTTGGAAATTAAGGCGTGAAATTGTCAAGTGTCATGTGTAGGCCAATGGATTACTTGTATGCCTCTGAATAAATACAAGGACTGTCTCCTGCTATTTGTTAAGCACCTTGCACAGTGAGTTCCAAAGTTCAGTCAAGACCATAGTAAGACGATCTCAGTTATACACAACAAGTACATTTTCTTTCCATTCTCTCACATTCTTTTTTCCTGATATCCAAGCAACTTTCTAGTGCTAGAACAAGTACTGAAAGTGATATTAATGTCTGTCTATATCAGGATTTTGGGTGGAGAGAACTGTGAATTGTGCCTGTTTACAGGCAATCTATAAGATCAAATTGTTTCTTAGGGCAGTGGTATTGATCTAATATTTGTGGACAGAGGAATTGATCAGTTCCTTTTTGAGGCTTATGCATACAAACAATGTTTAAGTTAGTTTTGTCCCTAAGTTCTTCCTATGGGTTTTCCAAGACACTACACAGACCTTACTGTTTTTCCAAGACACAAGACTTGTACCTGAGAGTGATGGTAGCAGAATTACAAACAACAATACAAAGATGTTTAAATATTTTAAGATACTTTTAAACTGAAGATGAATCTATAGCAGATCAATAATGAAGGTCATATTTGGTCTCAAGTTTTGTATCAAATTTTCAATACAAAATATTCTCTCTTATTCTTTGAAATAGAAATGCTTACCTTTAGAGCAAGTAATATGTCTTTGGAGATTTTCAAAAGAGTTGAAGTAACTATCTGCTAGAATTTTCTTGCAGCTTATCATTACTTGTTTTACCTTGTTAAACTTCTGCTACCCATCATCATCAACAGGAACCATACAGAAATACAAGGAGTTAAATTCTAGGATTCTTATTGGGTACTGATTCACCCATGTACACATCTGCAGTGAATGAACAAGAGGTTGGGCTATAGACTCAGAAGAAAATTTCAAGTAGTGTCTAAAAGTGCAATCATCTGTAATTTTTAACTTCTAGTTTAGAAATAAAAAAAAAAACTGAAATAATGTGACTACTTTCTTTGACCTGACTAAGAGTCTCCAAGTGCATGCAACACACATAGGTAGCAGTTGGTGGCCAGCAGTGAGTGAAAAATTTCTTAAGCCTCTACTCGCTAAAACATACACTTACGAATCTTATAGTGAATTGATCTACTGCATAGATATACACAGAGTCTTTATCTTTACCCACTCACATAAAAGATGTGAATTCATTAGAAAGAAATAACTAGTTGGCTATCACCCATGCAATTTCTTTTGTTGAATCCTGAGAGGGTTGGGTTTATAAATCTTGTAAAACCTGAAATGAATATAATTGTTTATATAAACCAAGATTTTGCTCAGCAGCAAGGGTTTAATTTACAATTACTTTTTCTTAATGTCCAAATTTTTTCAGAGCCTTTTATATTAACAAGAAAGTAAAATGTGGTCAAAACAGTTCGGTGGGAGTAGGGTTGTCCAGGTTTCACACTGACAGAAATCAGAAAACAGAAATTCAGCAGAGTTCAGAGGTTTGATTTCACAGGGACCACATATCTATCTGCAAATGGCTGGAACTACTGGGGTTGTGCTGTATGAACTCAGCGTGTTTGATATGCAGCTCTGTCTGCTGCTCTTATATGTAGCACGTACTATGTTAAGGCATCTCCAAAACTTAAGGCAACTCTGGAAAATGCAAAAGGCATCATCAGTTTTGAAAGACGAATATGGGATAGCACATGCATTTGTGCTTGGATTGTATTAAGCCTTAGAGGCAAAATGAACCAGAATAATATGGGGAAGAGCAATCTTTAATATAACTCACTTGGATATTGAAATATAAAGCAGTAGACATTCCTAAGAAAAAATTATTCTCAAAGTTCTATGATGACAATACTTACAAGAGCAAAAAAAATGTTCAAAAGAATACAGAAAGTTGCAAGGAAATGAAAAAAACATACCAAATAAAATTGCTGCAAAAGGAAAATGAGAACAGATTTCAAGCATTTTATTTAATGGGATAATACAATCAAAGAATCACAGAATGTGTAAGGTTGGAAGGGACCACAGTGGGTCATCTGGTTCAGCCTTGCTTCTCAAGGAGGGTCATCCTAGAGCACATGGCACAGGATTGTGTCCAGTGAGTTCTTGAGTATCCCCAGTGAGGAAGACCCACAACCTCTCTGAGTAACCTGTTCCAGTGTGTGGTCACTCACACAGTAAAGAAGTTCTTCCTTGTATTCAGGTGGAACTTCCTGTGCATCAGTTTCTGCCCCTTATCTTGTCTTATTGTTTGGCACCACTGAGCAGAGCCTGGATCCATTCTTTTGACACCTTCCCTTCAGATACTTGTAGACATTTGATGAGATCCCTTCTTTGTCATCTATTCTTGAGGCTCAAGAAGCCCAGTTCTCTCAGCCTTTCCTCATAACAGAGATGCTCCAGTCCTTTAATCACCTTTGTAGCCCTCTGCCAGACCCACTTCAGGAGCTCCATTTTTCTCTTGTACTGAGGAGCCCAGAACTGGACACAGCACTCCAGATGTGGCCTCAGTAGGGCTGAGTAGAGGCACAAGATCACCTCACTTGACCTGCTGGCAATGCTGTTCTGTTGGAGGAGAGAGATACCAGCTGCAGAAGGACAGCTTAATCAGCCCAGATCTGTGACTGCCTGAGCTCTGGAAAACTGCTTGCTGCATTTATATGGACCGTTACTATGTTTAAGGAGTTTGCAATTTAAAGTCTGTACCCTGTTTGAGGATTTTATCACGTTATATGTCTTTTCCTTTGTTCTACCATGTGTCCCTGCTGGAATTTTCCGTTCCTCATGCCTTCTAACCCATCTCTAATTGGTCCCTGCTTGCAGCAGTGTAGCATTTCTTTATATGGTCTGCATTTGCCCCTGTATTCACAGTTTTGGAGGCTTTTGCCTTGTATTGCAAACCCCTCCCAGGCCCTTCCCTAACCTCTTCCAAGTTCCACCCCACTCCAGAACCTTCACTACCAATCCTATGTAAGCTGGGCACCATTTCAATAAGAAACCCCCTTTTCCTATCTCATCTGTTGGAGGGTGATCACTCCACACCGTTTCCCTTCAAGACTGCTCTCTTCCTAGTGCATCTCAGGACAACATTTTTTTTAAGCACAAACATGAACTTCTGAATGAACCTGATAAGAAGAAAAAACTATTTCTATCCACACTGCAAACAGAGATCTCTAGTTTTCTCTAGGATTTTGGTAATGAGAAACAATACTCAGTCTTCGTGCAATAACTTTCCCTTAACTTAGAGATTCAGGTTCTTCCTTCTATGCTTTCATGTACTACTATCTAGCTAGCTTTTCAAATTTGACATTCCTGAAGTTTTGGTGAATTTCTGGTAGAGGACTATCTGCCAGAGTATCTTGTACAGCAAACAGTTTTTGGAAATCCTTTTATTGACCCTAGGTACTTACAGTACACAGTAATATCCTTATAATATGTACAGCATTCCACAAATAAAAGTCATGGTTTTCTGCTTTACCAATATATATGTCTATCACAAGGTCAGCAGGCATAGGTTCCTATCACAAAGAGTTGGTATTACTTGCTGAACCATAAATTTTTAATTGATTACATTTGTTTCCATGAATCCAAGTGTTTAAGGAAAACTGCGAAGAATAATACAAATTAATAATGTAAAATCAGCATTACTCAAGTATAGATTCACAAAAATTAAGAAGATCACTTATAGCTACGCAACAGTAGCGGTTTCAAGTGAACAGTTTGTTTAGAATAAGAATTGCTGTGATGAAAATTATTATCTGCAATGATACAATGTGCTTCCTTCAGAACAGGATTTTCTTAGGATAATGGAAAAAAAAGAAATTTCTTTTTATCTTTCTGTTCACAATTACTCTTAATCTAGTAATAATTTCAAGAACTGAGATATTGAAAGATTTTCGAAATGCACTTTAAACTTGAACATCCCACTTCATCGTCATGCATATCATGGCAAATTCTATTCTATTATTAGAAAACTCATATATATCATTACAATAGTTATTATGAGTTCTCTCTGTTAATGGTAGGTCTGGCCAAAGGCTATTCAACATTGCCAGTTTCATGTCTGCTTTCAATTAAGAAAGAGCAAATGTCACTTTTAGGCTCAGACTCCACATCATTAGTAGTTAATTACAGAAGGGACAAAGGTCTCAAAGATACTACATTTATTATATCCTCACATCTGAAGATCTTTCTCACATGATTTAGCTGAATGCCTTCATTTAACACCTGATTATCTCTGCTGGGCAAAATGTAGATGGTGTAGTCTCTTTTCACCCAGGTACTTCTTGCCCATGTTCAGTCAATCAGATATAGGCATTGCCTAATGATAAGCACATACTTGAACAGCTGCATAAATGATATTGAACTGCTAAATTACAAAGTGCCAGTAGAATACTGGCTACACATAAGGTAGCTAACTGGTGAGGATGTGAAAAGAAGGAATTGGGATTTCCTAACCTCCTTGAGTTGTAGATGGTCTTGGAACCACAGAGCTGCAGTGCATACTGAGGCATTTAAGCACCTTGTTTCCACAAGCACTTGCATGCATATGTATATATATGCACTATGGAATGTCTGGGAAGAAATCTTATGCTTGCAAGTTGAATCCTCTGAAGGCAGAAGAGATACAATGACATAGATTGTCCTTACTACACTGGTTTGCAAGTGACACCTCTTACAAAACAGGGCTAAAAGCCTAGGATGTAGCTTCAATACTGTGTTGCTCTACCACTGTGGGATTTGACACCCAGCTGAGTTGTTTTTTTCTGCAATATAGAATCAAAAAAGGAAGTTTGGGAAGTATATCACAATTCTCAAATTTGTTACCCTTATGCAAACACGTGCTTCCTCGAGGTACACAGCAGAGATACCCAGAGGAACTATGATGAGATACCATTGAGTGATTAAAAAGGGTAAAACATTTTATGATCCCAGATGTAGGAAACCATCTGAAAGGAAGGAAGCAGAATGAAAAGAGTATTTTCTTCCACAACAAAAGAAACAGCTGTAACGAACAGCTGCAGCATGAGTTAGTATTGATTTTTTTAGAGAGCTTCTTCAGAGAGATGTCAACCAAAACCTGTAAAGCCAGGTTCAATTCAGCAGTGAAAGGTGAACTGAGCATTGTGTGTGAATGAAGGCAAAACTTCTTTGAGTAAGTAAATCTTCCTTCCTCCAAATGAAACTGTTTTCTTCTAATCCCTTATTCTAAGGACACGAAGAACAATAGTCACATCTCTTATTATGTTCTCAACTAAAAAAATCTAGCTTGTTTTGAGAAGGCACTACAGAAGGTATAGGTACAATGAAGTTAAAATTCAGCAACAATTTTTGCTTTCATAGTAGCAACAACTAGCAGACACAGTCTAGTGTTCTTAGATTCACTCTTTTGAAAACCTTACTGTCAAAAGTAGAGAAGAGCAAACAGTGTATTCCTCAGATTCAGAGATTTTAAAAAAAGGTAACAAAAGAAACAACACAAAACCATCATGCAAACTAAAGGACCCAAAATTAAAACTGAAACTTTTAAAATCCCTTGTCATATCTTTATCTTCTGAGATAAACCATCAGTCTTTCTACTGGAACCATTCCTTTGGAAGGGCTTGTTAAGTAACTTCTTCCATTTCAGGAAGATGTGAAAACTAATATAGAGTTTGTATCATGGAACAGACCATCTGCTCTGAAAAGTTCTCATATCAAGAGAACAGAGGGACTAGTTCCCAATTAATTAGCTATTTTAGGAGGATTGGATATACTCTTTCCAAGATGGTTACAGTTGATAAGATAATCATCTGTCTGTCAAGCTGTGTCTGTTTGCCTGTTAGTCTAGCTAGAGTATTGGAGAAAGCCAGGGAGATGTTTATTGTTTATATCTCCCTCCCCCAAAATGAAAGCCATCCCAGGAACTGAATCATTGACTATAGTCATAGCCTTTTTTATCCAAAGTTGTTTGTTCTCTTTTTCATGGTAAATATACAAATGTCCCAATGAAGGCATATGAAGGACAAAAGGTATTATAGGAGTAGATTTCAGATGTTATTTATAGCAAGATTTTATAATGCAGAGCTATTAATAGCAACTCATTGCACAAGAGGTGAATGAACAATACAGATGTCTCAATCTTCATTGAAGGACCTATTCTTTTCCTGAAGAAAAAACACTGTTTGTACAAGGCACCATTTACAAGTCAATTGTGATTTTTTTATAGCTATGAAATAATGTTGTTTTTATCTCTTTCAGCTGAACTGAGCTGCTGGCTTCCGTTTGGCAGCTTCACAAACAATCTGTGTGCAGAGAGCCATGCTTAGCAGGCCCCCAGAGTGGGTGACAGGAAAGATTGCACGCCGAGACAGGGAGACAGTGTCATTTCCTTATAAAACCTAACTTTGAAGCCCAGGATCATAGTGAAGTCCAGCTAAGGGAGCAGGTATTTATAAAGCCCAAGAGAGTTTCAAAAGCATAGCAAAAAAAAAAGAAAAGTGGTTTTAGCTCAAAGCACTAAGAGGCCGTTAAAGGTAATGTGAGCATTTATGACATGAGTATATCAATAGATTTTCTTTTCTTGGTTTTTGTTTTCTTTCTTTTGTAAAAAAATAATAAGTTTGACACCGTATAATCCCCATGATGTGAAAGTAATCGCCAAACTGAGAACATGGGAACACAAGTGTGTAATTTCCTTATACAGTGTATTGATGAAGGAGCTTGCTATAAAGCTTTCTGGAAGCTATGTCTATAAAAGAGCAAGCAGTAATTACAGTGGGAACTACAGCCATTTCCATAATAAAGTTGTAAAATCACATCCATGCTTTTGGTTAAAAAGACCAGCTTTGTCTCTAGAGAATGACCAGCTATAAATCCTCAAGGAACTAATTTGCATGAGTCTTGAATTGACTACTTAAGAGCTCAACACCTTACCAGAAAGCTCACTAGTCTTCTGATTTTTTTTTTTTTGTTTGTTTGTTTGTTTTCACTTCCAAAAGACCCCAGCAGAGAAAATTGTTGGTAGCCTAAATTCTCTTTTCATTTTTTTCCCCCCACAATTTTCCATGTTTTGAAATTTAGTGAGGTAAAACACAGGCGCTGTTTTGGGTTTGAAAGTTGCACTGAAAAGATATGGCAGGAATACAAACAAATGCATTTCCTGAAAAGCATTTTTCACGGCACAACTGAGCTTTTGAAAGCAATTGTGCTTTTTCTGGGGATGGGATCTTTTTTGCTACTCTCACAAATTTCATCTATATAATAGTTTCATGATATTACCATTGAGAAAATATTAATTTATCTGAATGATCTCTATAATGATCTTCCAATACCCTGTTTACATTTCAGGGGGTGCGGTGGAGATTGTTCATCCTGATCTGAAAATTCAGTATTATGGAATGAAGAGTCTATTTGCATGGGAAAAAACCCATTTGAATCCTTGGAAATTTTAAAGAGGTGTGGGATGTTCTGCTCTAGTTCTTCCAGTTTCAGTCAACAGGACTGGGACAAAAGCATTATCTTAAAAAATGTGACAGCGCACACCTTACATGTCCACAAATCTATCACATAAGAAGAAGAAACATGACAGGCAGAATACAGTTTCTTGATAGGGCTTATTTGTGAAGAGAAAACAGAACTTTATGACCTTCTCTTTGATCAAGTACCTCCAACAAAACTTAACTATTGAATAATTGAAGAACTACTGATGGAAAAATAATTAGGCTAATATTTTTACCAAGTATTGCATCTAAAATTGTGACTTTGTCTTGACATTTAGTAACAGACAAAAAAAAAAAAATCTGATTTGTTGAAGGAATTCAATCACCACAAATTATTCATGCATCTTTAGAAAAATAATGACATACCACCAACTAGATTTTTTCCCTTGAACAAAGCATGCAAATTAGTATGCAGATAGATTAATGAATTGAGAATGCATGAATAGTGAATGTTTTTGACTCTTAAACAGAATAAGAAATGTGCATGCTCTCTGATCCATCATTCAGTTTCTATCTTTAGCATGAAGAAGTAAAATGACAACATAAGGCCATCAACAAATACATTTTAGGAATCATGTACAAAATAAAACCTCACCTCAATGTACTACTTTCTTACTTGACAGCTTTATAAATTTGTTTCTGGGATCATGGATCATGTTGCCAGCATCCTCTGGAATGATCCCTTTTAAAACCTTCTCCTTTCTGATTTGCTTTGAACTACTTGACAAAAATTATCATTGTTATTTAAATTAACTATTTTTCTATTTATTCAACATCTAAGATCATGTTGGTCTTCAAATTTAATCAGACACCTCACAGCAGTAAGGTGGATTTGTTACTATGCTACACTTCAGACAGATATAGAGTAATTTAAAGCAAATTTTGTTTTGTTTTGTTTTGTTTTTATTAGATCAGCTTATACATAAGAGATATTTTAAAGATTTCCTGGCTGGTAGAAAATTACTTCTACAATGTACTTTATTATCAATGGTTGCATTCATTTCATGTGATGGAGGTTTCGGAATCAAGAACAGCACTACATAAATTATCTTCAGTGCATTATAAATAATTCTGCCTTAGTGAACATTTACTTTCTGAAAGCTGCAGTGGAAACTATAGTCCTTTATTCAGCATAAACTACAGGCCAAGTCTGGTACAAACAGCTGCAAGGGAGTTCCCCGCAATTGACCTGCCAGCAACTTGAATTTTGATTTGGAAAACATAACCTCTGCATGAGCATTTTAGACCCTGCATTAGCAAAATCCTTTACTAAGGATAGTCTGACATTCATACAGATTTTTGTGAGCTGTCTGAAGCTTTCATTTTCCTAATGTCTATCTCAGATACTCCTCAAACTTTTTTCATTTTAGCCACCAGCTCTCCCTCAGGATCATAAGCAAACATAGGTATAAAATATGCACATACTATTAATATTCTAAAAGTCATGCTTTAGCTTACAAAATGTTTATACTATGATTTCAAATGAGACACTACAAATTTTAGAGGTTTCTTTTTAATTTTAGTCATCAATGCATGAAAATCTCTATACATATTTATAAGGTTGATTTTACATACAGAGATGACTTTGCCTATAAGGTTGCTGAAGACCAGAAAAGATATTTCTTTTTTTTTTTTTCACTTTCCTGGGTCTTATTGAAGAAATTACTAGTGCCTGTAAGTATATGACATGTCATCAGTAAGGAATGTAGTGATGTCTTTGGTGCATGAAGTGAAATTATTTCAAGTAGTAAAGGACCTCCAGGAAAGGGTCAGAAGGTGGGATTCCAAGAAATAAATCATAGATGTCTATAGGGAGTTTCTTTTGTGTTAAAGGAAAGATTAATTACACACACAAGGGTTGACAGAAAGTTGAACTATAGGTGGGCCTGTGTCTAGTGATTCAAGGAGAGGCCTGAGAGCTGAGATTTCTGACTCTTCCTATTTCCAAATATGTGTCTTGAGCAGTTTAACCTGCCTCCTTTTGTTAACCTCTCAGTAAAGAAGATTCCCTCTGTACTTACAATGTTAAAGTGTCACAGTTTACTTAGTATTTCAGCAAGCCAGTAAAGGAGAAGTTTCTTTTTTCTCTATCAGTGTGGTTGAACACAGACTTCATTTTAATAACAAGATGAAAGTGCTTTTATACAAGTGGGTTTTATATTGTATCATACAGAATAATATTCCTCTAAAAGCACTGAGAAATAAAATATTGACACAAGCTTAGATTCATCATATCCAAAAAAACCTGCCAAATAGATTCAATAAAATGAAAGTGGAGATTTTTTTATTGAATCCAAATTATAAATAATCAAGCTCTAAATAAGCCCAGGAGTATATCAGACATATCAAACATAAGGAATGATGTCTGTATTTTGCATGATAAAAATACCCTCCACTAATGGAAGATAAATGGAGATTTTCATACATATTTGCATTTAAAATTTGTGAAATTGGAAGGAATTTAATGAAATGAAAATTTGCAAGAAAATTCAACGTCTGAAGAGATGATATAAATCAGGTTTATAGACATGTAAGGAGATCACAATGAATAGATTTTCATAAACAATTATGTGTGTCTAGTTGAAAGAATAAGCTTTCAAGTTAAGATGTTAAGTGCATATTAAGGTCAAGTTAAGATGTTAAGCTCAACTTCAACAACAAAGTTAAAACTGTAGCTGGGGACACAAGCTTAAAACTAGGAATTAATGAAACAGATTTCAGTAATGTTGTTCTGGAAATTATTTGACTTTCAGGACCTTTAACAAACTCCTTTCCACAACTCAGTTGCAATTATTGACTTTGTTAAAGCAACTTATTTCAGTTTTGATAAATTACTAGTACACTTGTAAAGGAGTTTGTCATATTATGCAATGCTCTATACTCATTGAGACTTATGCAAGCACTATATTCATGTATTCAAAATTCACTTACTGCTGTGTTTGATTTATTAACCATCTATTCTGTGGTACTTTCAAAATATAGTGATTCACATATGACAAAACGACATAGTACATGATAAACAAGGACCTTCACTTATCTTCAGTAACATAGTGTATATTGAGCTCTAAAATTTCCCAAAATTACAAATGCTTTTGTTTATGACATTTTATAATAAGTATATTATTGTGTAATATATCATATACTGTATTTTATACCTATAAATGGCTTGAGTCCTGCCTTGTATAATAAATAACATTCATCTTCTGCTTGATCTTTATTTTCTAAGTGGACAGTCCTACACCGAGTTATATACATTAAAGTTATTTCAAAGCAATATAAATGTCTGTGATTGATAGCAATCAGTGTATGAAAGCTGCAGTAGCCTAACAACAGTAAATAGAAAAGTACTCCTGCAGTGATTAGGACATTCATAAATATCCCAGATTACAAAGGACTATACTCAAGAGTGACTTATCTTGGATTAAGAAATATGAAGTAAAAGCATTTCTACTCATAACTTTATGTCATGGTGTGAAACTCAGTTATTTCCCACTTCTCCCAGCTCAAGCTCTTTCAAGCACTTGGATAGTTTTTTCCGCAGCCCAAACTCCAGCAATGTAGAATTAGAGACACTGCCACCCATGCTTTCCCATTAGCACTTTTAAAAGCATGTCAGCAAGGTCTTCTGGAGGCAGATCCAGAGATTCCCTGCCTGCCCTCTGAGTTTGCCAGATGCTGCATATTTGTGTCAGTGTGGCACAAAGCCCAAGCTAATAACTTTGCCACTCAGCAGAGCTTAAAATTTTGAGCTGTTTGGCATTGCAGCCACTGCAATATGACTTCCAGGTTAGATCTAGCTCACAGATTTTTGAAGACAGGACACAGAAAGCAGATTCACTGTAATAATTTTTTGCCATTCAAAATGTATATATTGGAAGCTATGATGTCTAGAAGGAATGGAGAGACAGGGAGAAACCCCTGAATGCCTGTGAACCCAAACTGTAAGAGATGTGTGTTTAAACCCTTTGTAGGTAACCTGTAAACTGCTTCTTTTTTTCCACTGAGAAGTCCAAACAACAAGCACAAAGTAGACATTTACATTTTTGAAATGTGCTAGATGGCAGCAGTCTAGAAACCTGATAGTCCCCTAAAATTTACTATGGATTAGGTGATATTCAGTTTCCTAAGAAGAGCATTCTACAAAAGCTTTGCTCAGACGCTGAAGAAGGTAAGATTTCAGCAGCACAATTCCTTAAACGTCTTTGTCAAATTTCAAGATTAGATGGCTTGCTCTCTGTTTTCCACCAACTCCAGTGACTCCATCTTCATCAATGCTAGACAACTAGCTTCATAAAGACATGTATCATAGTACGTAAAGTTGCATAATACAAATCTCACTTTTAGACCAAATTCTGCTACATTTATATTCTCTGAAAATCCTAACTTTACTGGATTTCCAGAATTTATCTACCATATAATTAGTTCTAAAATAAAAGCACAACACATGTAGAAAATTCCATTCAAAAGCACATCTAGAGAATGGCAACCCATGTTTCATAAAATAAAATTATGGTTGGTAATTCACCCAAGGAATGTGAACTTATGCATAATCCAAATCTTCAGGCTGATCTATCCTGACTATCCTCAGCCTTTCCGTTACCCTAAAGATCAGGCTTGAATTGACTTATTTAACATTACTGTCTTGTCTTTAGCTGATACTATTACAATGAAGAAAGAAAATTAAAATTAATGATTTCCAGAGGAAAGAAATGCATGTGAGACAGAGCAGCAGTTTTTCTGGTCAGTGACTCGTCTAGCAAGTGGAAATCCTGTTCCCTTCTGAACATTTTCCATGCATTTTACCACACAGACTATGTACCGGTGCTCAGATGGAGAAGGACCCAAGATCTTTAATTTCCCAATCAAGTCGTTCAGCTACCAAGTTAAGTTTTCTAGAGAGCAAGATAGGTGAGATAAGCATTTAAGTGAGTTGATCATCTAACTTAAACATGTAACATAAATGACTGAGAGAATAAGAAATTGAACACAACATTGCACAAATATACTGCTGAATACTACAAATATGCCCCATCAGACATGTGTGATATAGGTTAGGCAGGTCCTCTGCTTGGTGTATTCATCTCAGCAGGTCCTACTCACCTTCGCTCTCTGCATAAGTGGGAATATGGATGACAAACCTAGGTTATGAATTCTGGCAAGTCGTCATGTGGAAGTCATATATAGTAAAAAAAGAAGTTCTCATACCTAGAATTTTTTATGTCTCTTTCCTTTTGGACCTAGCTTTTGTTTACATCGCATCCTCCTTTCACATCTCTGGTAATTTAACAGTCATAAAATGAAAGCAAACAGTTTGGCTTCACTTTGAGAAATGTGCAAACTATCAGGAAATGGAAAGGGGCTTTAGAGTAAATAAGAAACAGATTTTGCATCTTTACCACAACCAAGATTTTTTTAAAAAATTAGAGAGTATGTATTTTCCATTTCACACCTTCCTGAAGACTGATGGGCAGGAATCATAAAATATTAAAAGTTCCAGACCATCACAGACTTGCCAGCCACAAACTTCTAACAGCAGTTAACAAATAGAAATAGTAGGTTTTTAACTCTAAAATACAGTTAATTCAATAAAATTCTCACAACAAATTCCTTAAGAACAGTTAACCTTTCCACAGCTTTCACTCAAGAGTGGCCAAAGCAGGTAGAAATCAACTCAGGAACTGCTTAATCACAAACTCAGCTAACCTTACTCTGTGAACACAAAGAGGCTCTTAGAGTCCAGTGGTGTCCCTCTGGTGCCTGTCCTCTTTGATCTCGTGTCTATCCCAGTCCTTCCAAGGTGTCTCTTATAATCAGGAGACTGTAGTTCTCACCTCTCGTCTTTTTGGATAAGCCACCAGTGAGGAGTCTGAGTGGACACCTTTAGTATCTCCTTCATCTCAGTAGAGGTCAAGGAAGCTGACAAGCCCTCTTCTTGTCAGACACTCTATAAAAATAACTGATTAGCAAATAAAGAGGATTTTAACAATATAGATGTTTGATTACAAATTAAAAACCCCCTCTATTTATTTTAAAGAGAATAGTAGACAGCACAGAACAGATAAAGCAGAATAAGTCAATAAAAGTAGAGAGAAGACGAACAAAAAAAATATTTTCCTGCTTTTTTAGCATTAGTGTCTCATTATTCTAGGCTGTCTGAGTAGCTTTTAAAACACAGTAAAATTCCAGTTAGTTCAAGATACAATAACAAGGGAGAAAATCTTATACTTTTACTTTTTTTCCTTTCTAAATGTAATGTTCTCTGATTTGAACTTTGCTTCAGAATATAATGTTCTTTTGACAGTAAATGATACAGAGGTGCATCAGGTTATGCCAACAGCTTCAGAGATCTATTTTAAACCTGAAGAGACAGGAACAATTAAATTCTTTTCTCTCCAGACCATTTTAATGACAGAAAACAAGCATGTCTGCTTCCGGAAGGATGATGTTTCTCAAGAAAACATTAGGCTCCAGGATTTTATCCTTTACAAATTCTGAAAAACAGGAAAAAGTATCTCAGTTCCTGATGGGCTAGGAATTTGTGTTAATTCACAATTGTTCACAAATGACTGGTTCATTTGGGAAACATTATTTTTGGGATTGAAAGGTGCTTGTTGGATAAAAGCAGTAAGGAGGAAAAAAAACAAAAAACAAAACCAGCCACTTCATAACAATGATCAAGCTTTTCTCTGCTTCTTTTTTTTCTCTCTTCCTTCCGCTGATAAAAGACTGAACTACATTTGGAAGTATGTTAACAAAGGATTATCAGGCAACGTTGAAGTGCAATTAATGCATTTCTCCCCAGGCTACCATGATTGCTGCAGTTCATCCAAAAGCTCTGGTTAATGCCCATGGCAGTTTTGGAATCATTAAATTGGTGTTTTGAGACACAAACTACAGGATACACTTCAATGAGAAATGAAGCATTACTACTGGGAAAGAGTCACAGAGAGACTTGAGCAACAAACCCTGCTCACATTAGAGCTATTAGACACTCCACTCCCACTCATTACTAGTTTAATAGGCTTTCAAAATTGTTTTTTTTAGATTTGTGCTTTGCCGTCAAAAGTTGACTTGCAATTTCCCCTCCCTTTTCAAATAAATGCTGATGCTTTTGTGATTTAATGAACTCTCACAACTGCAGAAGGCAGCCTTTTTAAAATTTTTATGCAGATGAGTACAGACAAACGGTTCCAAATTTGGAAATACTGGGTCTGACCGGGCAGGACTGCGTTCACAGAAGTTAGATGCAGTTCAGTCTCTTAATGCCTCCTCTAAAATCAATATACCAGTTCTGGCAAAAGCTGTGTAATGAATGCATGATTTGGAGTTTCTGGACTTCTACAGTCAGCTATGAAATTAAGATTAAAAGTTCTACCTGCTTTTACAAAGTCCTTTGGTCTCTGTTGAGAGACATTTTAATCTTAAAAGCAGGTATAGAAAATTCAACACTTTCCCTGGGTAATATGCTATGGCAAGTTACTCAGTGCAGCCCAATTATGCATTGTATGGCCTCTACCTGTGGAATGTCTATTGAGGAATCCTGTGGAGTATGCCATGGCCCTCAGGCACTGCAGCAGGCTCTTAGATAATTGTCCTAAAGCTGTGACATGGCAGGAAAATAAATAATTTAGAAGAAAAGGCCAGCATCCTGCAAAACAGATGGTAAACAATTCTTTGGATCGTTTAACAGGATATATTCTGTAAATATGTAACCAGTTGTCTTCTTCTTATATCCATTTAAGTACATAGAAACGGTCCTATTGACATCAAGAACTGTTGCAAACAGCCATACACATCAATGGTGTCAAATCCTGTTCTGTGCAAGAAGGATATCTAAAAGGAACACAAATTCTTATTTTTGGCATTTCATTCTGCCAAGACATAGACACTTTTTTGCACATAAATCTGCATCTCGAGTAATCCATTCACATAAAAGAAAAACTACATTAATTTTGGGATTATACCCAGTTAATTAATTTATTACTGGAGTATGTTATGAATTGATATTTCATAGCTGTAAAAAGGGGCATTTTATGTACCATGTAATTGTGAAATCTCATTGAAAATAAAAAATATGTCTCTTACTCTCAGAATTGTGTAGATAAACATAAGGCTGGGCATAGATCTGCAGAAAACCTGAATGGTTCAAAGAAGGTGCTGCAACATGTTTAAAAAGACAACTACTTTTGAAATATATCACTGACAATGAAATTGTCAGACTCTTCATAATTTTATTTTAGACAAAATGTTACTCTGCTACACTTATTAATCATCACTGAACATAGCAACAGCAAAATGCTAGTGAGGGGACAAATTGCATAGACATATCAAAAACATGGGGGACAAGGCATTTTAATCCTGATATTTCAAATTGCTTTTTCTTTTCCCCTAAACAAAGCAAAGAAAAATGTCATTTGAACCCAAAAATAATACACAAAGCGTTAATTGCCCTCTGGATATTATATTCTCGACAGTTTATGAAATATTTGTAAATATCATGTTTGTTTGGTTGGGGTCTTTTTATTAGCAAGTTGTTAAAAATCTCCTGTATTTCCTCAAAAACTTTACTACCTTTGAAGTTATTCTTTCAGCTCTTTAAATCCCAGTGGTTCGCTGAGAAGGTTGAACATATAAAATAGAATAAATGCTTCACAGTCGCATGGTGGGATTAGTTCTTCAAATTTTGAAATAATTTCTTTTCTTTTCTTTTTTTTTTTTTTTAATTTAGGTGGAAAGTATCTTGGAAATTTTTTACTCTGTCACATAATTCCAATACAGTACTGCTTCCTGCTAAGATGGAAGTATGTCTTCCATAAAGTGGCAACAGTCCATAGAACAGAAAGGTTTTCCTCACAGGAGAAAATTTTTCCAAACTAGTAGCTGAAGGGTACATGTATTTCAAAACAAAGCTCCACTTCTGCATATGCAAGGAAGACAAAAAATGTCATAGAAATTACGGAACAGACTAAAGTGAAAGAAAGTAACCTTTATGGTCAGGCATGGCCTTGGTATCTTGCCTTTTTCTTGCATGCACACAGTTGACATCCTTGAGTGATATCCTTCATTTCCTCCATATTTTCAGCTTAGGTATGATATGTATTTAACTGTATTAGAGGACCGAGAAAGACAGGTCTGACTTAGCTTTCATCACATGAATCAGGATTTGTCTGCAGCCTAAATCAGGGATCTTTTACACAGAGCAACAGCCAAATATCCTGCTCAGGACACAAGACTTGTATTCTCACCAAACTGTTTTGCAGTAGGATTAAACATATGGTCACTGAAGTGTGACCTTATTTCTCTAGACTTCAAGAAATACCTGAATGACTTTTTGGGTGTAATTCTGGGAGACAGAATACTTATGACCTTCTTTGGTTTCACATGAAATACTAGTGTTATACTTTGGAGAGAATATACAAGTTCTTCATTGAGGCAATTAAAATCTTAATTTTTTTTTTTTTTTGAACCTGAGATTTTTAAACTACTGTGGCTTTTAGCTTCGTATGTCAGCATGTCCTCTGTCTTTCTTACTTTACACATGATGCAGCTTTATGTTCCAGACTCCAGTAGGTGATAGCTGCTTGGAAATAGGAGACAATCAAAGCATTTCTCATTTTCCTTTCATTTTAACTTTAAACATTTCAAAATATCTAACTACATTTAAGTAAATTAAAATAAAATATAAATTACCAATTTATGTCCCTCTCTCTTATTTGATCTCTATCTCCTTCCCATATAATTTAACTAAAATTATATAATCTTGTGCAATTTGAACAGTCTAATTAGAAAAGGGCATGAATAAATGCATAGTGCAGACTCTGTGTACTGAACCATCCTTATTAAATAAAGGGATGAATCTGTTTTTGCCATCTCCATTGACAGCCCTCTTCCAGCTCACAGCCAGCTGGCAATTAATGGAATCAGATTTAAAACAGGCAACAGGGAGAAATCAGCTTCTATGTGTCATTCTTACACCAGACATATGTGTGTCTGCTTTACATATGCCTGCATTGTGTGTGAATTTGTATTGATATTGTATGTACAAGATGTATTATTTTTCCCCTGTGTGCCAGTTCAAAGATACACACTATATTTCTAATACTTATCCACCCACAAATACTAAGACATACTGTCAATTTTTATTAAACTGATTTCAACCCTGATTTCAATACAGATGGGCAGATTGTTACTAAATAGTTATGTTAGATAGCTTATTAATACTTATTCCTATGTTTGTCAAAGGAAAGAAAAACAAAACAAAACAACAAAAGCACAGAAAAAAAGAGTCAAACTTGAGATGTACAATTGTAAGTTGTAGTCAGAACAGCTGGGACTTAACAGAAGTTAGAATAAAAATTGAACAGTGCTAGTCTAATGGATTATATTTAATTTTAAAAGTTGTCTGGGAAGGGAATCCAGGAGACTTTTTTTTTTTTTGAGAATATTAGTCAAAGATAAATGCAATTTACAGCCAGGATTTTTTTTTTTTTTCTGGTGTTTCAACTAAAATTTTCTCAATAGAATTTCCTACCAGTTCAGTTATTTTTCTTAGTGGGTTTCCACTTACTGAAATGGGATATGAGTGAAATACCTGTATTCCCTATATAGTATATTAGTTAGTTACCTCAGAATGGGATGCCTATTCACAACATGCTAAACAGGAAAAACAGTTATTAGAAATGCTCAAGAAAAAAGATGTCTATCTCAGAATTCCCCCATCTATTCACCAGTAGCCTTGCATTAGACAGGTCTATGGAAATTAATATGTAAGCCTTAAGGCTCTTCTTTTTTTTCACATCCCTATTGAGGAAGGCAGATATCAGCTTCTTGCTCCTGGGATGCAGCTGCAAGACAGGGAAGAGGGCCCAAAAGGAGGAACCCGAGCATGTACACCTGTGGTGAGGCACTACTTCAGAAAGCATGAGCTGTAGTCTTTGTTGCTAGCAACTTCCATACATCTAAGACTGTTTAATGAAAATAGCATAAGCAATGTTTGAAACAGACCCCAAAATGATTCTTCTGCTCAACTTCTTCCCAGTGAATATTTTCATCAATAAACTACAACATGAAGCTCTATTTTGTGCCCAGTCATCCACGCCTCACAAATCCTTTCTTCTCTTTGTACACTGATGTCACCCCAACAATGTAATGAGTGCTCTCCTCCTTTCACATTTTCTCTTCCTTGGTCTATAGCATTCTGTATGGAGATGGGTTGTGCTCACTTGTACCCCCTCAGGCTGAAGACCTTCATCTCCCGGTTGCTGGAAATCTATTCAACCCTTTTAGCTGTTGTGTTAGAGAAGGCACGTTCTCCAGTGTTTCTGACTTAAAATGTTTGGTGTTCTTGTGATTGTTGAACTTCAGATTGGGCCTGTCAGAGAAATCCAGAGAGAAATCTGAAAGAAGGACTACAGGAAAGCCTAATTGTGAACCCCAAATAGCTAAACTGGGAAGTCACCATGCTCTTGAGGTCTTCTACATTGATACTAGCTTGGGTATTTAAAGACAGAACAAATGATTTCCCATGGCAGTGCACTGTAAGACACAAAGAAAAACTTGTCCTGAAAGATTCTTTTTACAATCCCAGTATTTTAATTTCCAAAGTTATAATCTAGTTGACATATAAATTCTGTAAAGGACTTGAATTTAGACATCTGGACTACTTGTGAATCCAAATTCCACTGCACCTACATTGGATATTTCCCCCTCTAATAGTTGTTCCATTATTTTAACAATTATAAAACTGAAATGTAAACCAGCAATTTCTGGGAACAATTTGTTTTGTGCCTATGTTTATTTATTTATTTTTCATAAAACTACTCTGCAGCACCATCTAGTGAAAATGAGAAGGACCAGTTGCACTGTTACCATGTTTGGAGAATCTCCATGTGTTTGCAGCCTGCACAGCTTTCTGTAGTCTTAATGGAAGTAACAGAATAAATGTCAAGTCTCCATATGGAGAGTGTATGTGTGTATCCTTTGTCATTTCAGCCGTCTTAAACAGAAAACCTACCTCAGGATGAAAAGCTTTGTTATAGAAAGTCATATAGACACTGGAAAGACACAGTCTTTGGACAAGGTGCATTACAAACAGAATACAAAATACATCTTGACTATAAAATATTCTTCACTTTAGAACCAAAGTTCCCAAGTTTTGATTGTGCTGAATCAAGCACATCATTAGCAGCTATCAACCTGTGCTGTTAGTGATAGTGTAGTGGAGAGCAGAATTTCTTTCAATAACTAATAGGGTCACCAAGTATTCAAAGCAGTGAAGAAAATTCTACAGAGTAAATAATAGAACTGGAGATACAGACCCTTGTGAGTGTACAGGGTTTGCCTGTTAAGGGTATTTTTCTATGCAAATCTTTCCTTTGAAAGTAGAAAAGGGCTTCTGAGGAAACAAAAAGAATCTATTCCTAACTATATTTAGAGGTAGTTATATAAATAAATGAAAAGTCCAAATTAAGTACTCCATCACCACATACTACAGTAACTACTACAATGCTGCATCATACCTGAGTTGATGTCTAGCTCCACCAGTTATCTTGATGACTGATATGGCAACTCCCTACTGTGGTCATGGCAGCCATACATCCATTTCATCCAGTGTCAGTTGTGTAAGACACATGCAGAGAAATACTATTGCTGTCTTGCAAAAAATAAGAAAACTTCAGTCTTTTTCATGCCAAAAGAAGTCAGATTACTTTAAGTCTTATAGTCTCGTTCATAGGCTAAGTGGAATTCATATTTTTTTCCTTCTGTTTTTATGAACACTGATAAAAACACAGACCTCTACAAATGAGAGTGACAGCATTTCTTTTAAATGAAAAGCAAGTACATTTGTACAAATACAAAATATCTTTTAAGAGATAATTCCTGAGTCTTGCAGTCAGTTACTCAGAATTGCACTGAAGTATATGATTATTACAGCAGCCAGAGTTTTCCAGCTGTCCAGACATAACTGATTAAATAGAAGTAATTTGCCAGTATACTATCACACCTTTCTCCAGCCTTTTCTTTGTCAGTCTAATTTGACACAATTCTCAGATTCAGTTAGAGCTTGCAGATATGAATGAATGTTAATGGCACTTAGCCTGAAATGTTATGTTCTTTAGAGTCTCTAGTTCTGTCTCTGCAGAACACCAAGCATTTTTCTTATCTTAGGCAGTTAGACCATCTGTAATAATAACAACAACAATACTGATAACAATTTACAAGTTTAACTGTGAAATACTAGATCCAGTTTACCAAAGTTACAGAAGTTTCATGATAAAACAGAAACTGTCATGATAAAAACATTAAGATTAGAACTTCTTGAATTTAAAAATGAACTGTGGAGTTGAAGATTTAGACAATGGGTAAATAGGTAATTTTAAATGCTGAGAGAGCCCTGAACATACAAACTAATTCAAGACATCAATTTATTAAGTCTTCCCAGTGCTTAGCTGAAGTATTTTTCTAATATAGGAACAGCTAGTTTCACCAATGGACAGTTTTACATTCTACTAGAGATGAAGGATAGATTCACATATAAAGTTAATATTCAAAAATGGATCGTGAAAGGCTGTTGTATTATGAAAAATCTTGAGAGGAAAAAAAGTAGATGTATACTAAATTACTATATAGAAAATTACAATTTCTGAATAAGTCAAAATTTGCTGTTCATCCTATATTCCATCATACTACCAGCAGAATGCAATACTGTGTGAGCTAAATACGCTGAACTTCAATCTTACGGGTTTCATAATACCTTTACACATGCTAAAGCCAATATGCCTGCTGAGTCATTGTAAAAATTCTTAAGTTGCCTAACTCTTCTTCAGAAAACTTTCTTACTTGAGAGAAAAGGAGGTAAGAGGTAGCTTAGTTATTAAACACTGTGTTGTGCAATAAAGCAAAGGGATAAAACAGTGAAAATGCTTTTAACCTTTGTTTTTTCACTTACTGTGAACTGTGAAGTGGCTGGTATAGGAACAGCAAACACTCTAACAATATTTGTATCTTGTTCTGAAGAAAGAAAATAAAACCAGGAAAGAATAGCTTCATAGTATTCAAAGTTGCCTCAGAGACAAAGTTTAGATTAATTTCTTCTTAAAAATTTACTTTTTGTTCTTTATTTATAGGTGTTTGAATATGAAGGATTTATAAAAAGTCGTAAAAAGTAACAGTGAAAAGAGTGAAAGATAATCAGAAATGAGAAGATAATTCCATATTTCATTAGAAATGAATAGGAATGTTTTTAAAAAGTCTTTTCTTTCCATGTCTGCTCAAACAGGGTGATTAGTTACTGAGGTGTAGCCAACAGAGTATCTACTACTACTTTATGGTCTTTGTTCTCATCAGTTCAGTCACTCGCCTCGTACTTGTCCATGAAGCCTTCAGAGGAGCTCTGCTAAAACAGTAGATTTCAATGAAAGAGAGGTTGAGGGTGGCTGGGCACTGGAACAGGCTCCCCAGGGAAATGGTCATAGCACGAAGCCTGACAGAGTTCAAGAAGCCTTTGAATGATATTCTTAGGCACATGGTGTGACTTGTGAGGGTGGTTCTGTGCCGGGTTAAGAGTTGGACTCAGTGGTACTTGTGGGCCCCTTCCAACTGGGCATGTTCTGTGAGTCCCCGATTCTGTGATCAAAATTAGGAGAGGGGCAGGCAGCAGAAAGTGATCTGCTTCCAGCACTCTTAGAAGGGATATGGAGAGAATCCAGTCAGTAACCCATCAGGATTTTGTGTAGTTGGATAATTGTCACAAAGGGGATGTAGCACTCAAAATTGTCAGTTATACTATTCCCAAAGAAACTTGTTTTTTCATCAAAGAACAGAAATTATGGAAGTTTATTTGTATGATACTGAGAACCAAAAAGTACCTTTCCTGTTTAAATATTAAAGTTTTAAGGTAACAGATTTATTGAGATTTTACACCTAAGCACAAGCATTTCAGCAATTTAAAATTAGATACTAGTAAAATTTGATCATACTTTACAATAAAATGTACATTTTATTAACACAGTAAATGTGAGGACCTGAGACCCAAACAATTGAGATGCTACAGATTATCTGTGTGCAAATGTCATTGTGTTGACAAAGTAGTTATTTGAATGCCTAACTCTTGAATTACAATGATTTCTATAAACATCTCATTCAGTATAAAGGTCCATGAATTGAAACGATGTCAGCAAGAAATATTTCTTTCATATGCTCTCCTATTCTATAACTAGTGTAGCAGAGAAAGGGAAAATATTGAATATAAATATTAAAAAATAGACTGCAAAATAATCATATGAAAATTGTGTCATATACCTATCACAAAAATAAAATCAGTGTACCTGAAAACACACTTTTTCATATCATTCATGTACATAACATGTATAATATATTTATTGCATACTGCAATACAAAGATGAGGTACACATTAAATATCAGAGCCCTGGGGTCACCATGAAAGCTTTTTCTCTTCTTGATGATTGCTTAGGAGCATACTTCAGTCCATCTCAGTGCTCTTAGGGCCTGCTCTGGTGTTGCTGTAAGATGACGGTCTCTAGCCCTGTTCCCAACTCTGTCTGCTTTGCTCCCAACTCAACTCCCTCGATTGGCCCTGACCCCGCCTTGTGGCCTGCCTGGTCTGGGATTGACAATGAACCCTGAGACCAGAGACAGGCACTGCAGGCTGTGGCCAGCCCCCATGGGACTGGGTCACTCTTGGCTCCCAGCTCCACGTCCCTCACAGAGCAGC
The DNA here is from genome assembly GCA_013400415.1 of Scytalopus superciliaris. Taxonomy (NCBI): domain Eukaryota; kingdom Metazoa; phylum Chordata; class Aves; order Passeriformes; family Rhinocryptidae; genus Scytalopus; species Scytalopus superciliaris. Next base: position 125,562 of record VXBX01005091.1, read on the forward strand.
TCCATTTACACCACTTCCTTGCCAGAGTCCTTTCTGCATTTCCAGTATTTGGGCATATATTCAATGAGCAGCATAGATCACAGTGGTTTATTCTAAATGTTTAGTGATACAGGAGAAAAAAAAATAATGTTTGAATGAACAGTAATATCAGATTATAAGAGGAAACATTTTCAACAGGGTGATATGCCTTAGACTTGTATAAATCACTTACTTGAATGATGAGAAATTTAACTGAGTGTAAGGTATTGAAAATAAGCTTTGGGAAAACTGAAGATTAAAGTATTCTGTGAAGAAAGAGATCGTATATTATTTACTTTTCATTTACACTGTGAATGCAAATGTAATAGGAACACTGTATATTTAACAAGATACTTGGCTAGAAGGTTAATCACAAAGCATAACTGGGATGTTATCATCAAATTAGCAGGAAGCCTTCATACTGGAGGCTATTTTACATTCAGTGTCATTCAAGATTTTCATTTAAAACTGGAAATGACAAATCAGACAGTGTGCTAAACATAGAAGGATTCAGGAACAGGGGCAATAATTATTACAAAAACCCACTGGAATAAAATGAGAGCCAACATAGACAGATGCACTATGTGTAAAAGAGGAAGAAATAATCAAGTGTCAGATCCTGTCAGGAAGTGTAACAAACTTCATTGCAGATGCAGGTTCTTTGTGCCTCTCAGGATCAGTCCATAAATGAACATAGAAGAAAACACTGACTCACTTGAAAACAGATGAATGGTCGGTTACAGTCTGTGACAGACTGACCATGGCTGAAGAATACAATGTTATCAATGAAAGTGTACCGTGGGTTTAAAACCAGGAGTACCCTGAGTAACATAAGCCATGTGTTAACTCAGTTCTATTCACAGAAATGTGTGCTTCAGTGTATAATATTGCATTTCAAAATACAGTTACATGAAAAAGGATTGGTAAGAAATATTTTCTGTTACTTGTCATAATAAGTAACACCTTCTGAGCCCAGCCCTGTAGATGTGAGCAGAATTACACTCAAGCATTAAATACTCCTCTAAGTAGACAGGGATGGTAAAGTTTGTAACTCAGAAAACTATAGTTATTAGATGACCTCACAAACCATCTGGAGAGAAGCGAATCCTGTGACATGGTAAGAGTTATATGGATAAGAAGAAGGAAAAATATCAGTCTATTATAGACTATATTTATGCTGTTTATATCTAGGTATTTCTGTATGTTATCTGGATTCAGAAAATCAGAAAAACTGTGTCTAGTGAAGAGTATTGAGACTGTAGGCTGTGCTCCCAGGCATAGCATATTGTCTGGGTCATATAATGGGGGAATCATGTTGAGAACTGCACAGGCTCCGTTCATACCAGTGCTGCCTGTAGCTCTGCTTTGGTATCTCTAAGGAATCTTCATTTTCCTTAATTTACTTCATTCCCTTACATTACTTGTGCTAAAGCAGACAGCAGGGTTATGTAGTTCTCAGTCCAGCATAAACAGTCTATCACCCTAGTTGTATGTTTGGTGCTTTCGGAGTGCAAAACACTGTTAAGAGACCACTGCAGTTCAAGCTAAATCAAGAGCCAGTGATGAAGCCCTCTACATTATCTTTTCTTTCTCTTTCCTTTTTCCTGAACAAACATACGTGCTTCACACAGAATAAATTTGAATTTAAAAATCATCTTGATTTGTGTCTGTCTTTAAAAAAATTTTTATCCTAATAATTTTGGTATTTACTACATATCCAAAATGTGAAACTTGAATCTCCTTCTAAGATTAGATGATATTTTAATGTAGAACTAATACACTAATTCTGTGTGATACAATTGAATGATCAGAGTTTTAAAAATGGATAACTAATTTTAGACTTAAGCTGCAAACAAAAGGTTCGAAAACTTTTCTTTAGTGATTTCTGGAAATCTTGCCTAGAAATTCTGAGCAGAAGACAAAACCACAACAGAATAACTTAAAAGGTAAAAGGTAGAGGAGAGTAACAGTAGTAACAAACAATAATGTAGACATCTCCCAGCGGAAAAAAAAATTATGAGATTTTTTCATTAAAATTTTATTTTTCATGAACATTCAGAGGAAAAGTGATCCCTGGCCCATGTTCAATAAGCGGGTGATCTGCTTGCAGCTCTCAGAAACACAGAGGGAAAAAGCCTGCCAAGTGGAATTTCAAATATTAGAAAGAAGCCACGAAAAGTGGGAGGTGGACAAAGAGAAGACAAATTAATAAAACATTTGCTTAGAGACCATATCAAACACACAGTTTGCTTTCAATTACTTTCAACCAAAGGAAAAAAAAAGGCACAAAACTCTTTTCCTTGTAACTATTTTGTTTTTAGAGAGAGGACAAGACCATGTACATTCAACACATGTGCCTCAACAGATATGTGAAAATTGTGAACAGAAAGATGGAGTAGTTCAAGTTAAGCAGAAGCCCAGCCAGAAGTTCTGAGGTGGAGAAGAGGAGCTCTGGGACTTTCTAAAAGGCCAGGGAAACAACTGAGCATTAATGAAGCCTTACTCAGAAAGATAAGAATTGGCCAAGTACAGCTCTCCGAAAGATCTGATACAGGCACCAATACTTTCTCCCCTTGCCAAATTCAGCATCATTTGTTAAAAAAAAAAAAGGCAAACTTCAAAAAAGAAGAAAACATAGTTCTTTTTTAAAGGTGTGTGAGGAGTGAGAGGAAAAAACTGAAGTGAAAAGCTTGCAACACCTGCAGCAGTAAACCCTACCTCACTTTGGTGAGGTTGCAAGTCACTATGCATATGACTTTCAGTGCTTTACCAAACAGGAGAGACAGTTACTGATGGGTCTATATTTAATATGTTCTAAAAAGAAAACATTTAGCATTACCTCTGTAGGCTCAATGGTACAAGGAGGGGAAGATCACTGGTACTGTGTAAGTAAGAGATATCAATGGTATTAACTGATGGGTGAAAGGAAATGAAGCAAAGAAATGCTTCCAGGATAGAGTTATATTTTTAATTGAAACTAGTATTTTAAACTTCAGATTGCAACCTGTACTAATAGGCTGGTGGAGTTAATGCATCAAAATAATGAATATTTGTTTTCTGCAGGAGAAAAATATGTAGTCTAGATAAAATATAAAGGACTCTGAATATTAACAGTAATTCTCGACTTAATCAGTGTTCAAATATAAATACTTTGAAGCTACCAAAATTCTGCAGATGTTTTACTGTTCCAATTTATAAAGAGCAGTTTTGCAGAACAAGTAGATACTGTTTTCAAAATATGGTAACCAGTCTTCAGGGACACCAACTAACAAAATACTACATACTTTCAGTTTGTTTTCCCTACTTTCTATTCTAATTTCTGTGTATTCATGATTATGAAACGACCTTCTGTTTATTTCCTATATCCTTCAAACTAGCCAGTGTCTAGCCAGCTACACATTCCTGATTGAAAAATAATGAAAATAATGTTATGGCTATTTTAATTATAAGCCTTGAAGGTAACTACTATAGGAGACTTTTTCAGATTTCTGAAATGTTTTATATGGATTTGAACTTACCATTTTCCTTCTGTGATACCATAGAGAAACAACCCAGAAACCAAAGCAAATAGTCGCTAAAACAACCATGTGGGAAACTAGAATAGTTCACTTCCCTCGTCTGGTCTTCCCTGCAAATGAAGGCAAGTATTTGGGGGAAAGAATTAGGACCATCTGCTTTAAGACCTCAGACAGCACTTGGAAGGATTTTAGCCTTTTAAGTCCAATAAGCTGCCTGGCTGGTGAGGTGTCTGTATTCAACTAGCACTTTCATTTAAGATTGCAAAGGATATTTGATAAGCAGCATGTGCATTGCTGTCCTAGGAAGGGGAAAATAGAGGTTTGAATCCTGTAATTTAGAAGCAAGTTGAACTTAGATCTTCTAGTTTCTGGATGAGTATAACGGACACATGAATACTACAGAAAAGTCTGGCATTATTTCCAGTTCTTTCCTGGAATGTGTTTTAATTTCAAACTTTTTTTTTTTTTCCCCCCAAATCAGAAATTAACTTTACAAGAGGATTTCCACTTCTGATACCCAAGATGGATTTAAATGATCAGTGTACAGCTCTGAATCAGGCACAATACTCCTGGCAAGTAGAAGCTAAGATGTTTCCCTAGTGCCTGTCATCAGTTATTGTGTAGGTATAAGTAGATCCTTCCTCACTTTACTGGATCATCTTTTAGAAAAAACTTATATTTAACTAGCTAGATCTGTAGCAAACTAGAGCAGGTTGCCCAGAGTTATGCAAGTATTCAAGGCCAGGTTGGATGAGGCTTCTGAGCAACCTGGTCTAGTAGGAAGTGTCCCTGCCGACAGCAGGGTATTTGGAACTAGATGGTATTTAAGGTCCCTTCCAACCCAAACCATTCTATGATTCCATGAAATACTTCCAGTCTGGATTGATCAAAGAAGCTTTTCTAGTCCACTGGGACATGGTTTAAAGCATGTGGGTATTTTTCTTCCTCAGCTGCCTCCCTGCTAAAATGCAGTTCTTGAGTGTATCCTGATTTATGTATGCAGCAAGCCAGATTGCTGCTTGGATCACTGGCTATGTCATAGGAATGCAGAGGGCTGCGGACCACCCTGTTGGAAGCAGCAAGGTATTTGTCAGGTGTTACCACCTGGCACAACCAGCTTCAGGCTATGGTTGCACAGACAAGTTCCATAGAAACGTCTGATTGAGCTACTGCAACACACACTCCTAGTCCCTTCTTGCCAGATCAGTTCAATGACTTCCTTGAGTTTACAGGTACTACAGCCTTAAAAATATAATGCAAGGGAAGGTATAGTGACAATGAAATGAAGAGAGAAAGATGAAGAGCAGGAGATGAAAAGGGAAAATCATTCTGACCTAAACTGTGCTCCTGGTAAATGTGTCTGAAGTTAGACAGTTTGTTAGAAAAGTAGATTGAAAGATTTTAACAGGAGTTTTTTTCCTCCACCTTCTCTCCTTCACTGGCCATGACTTGCAGTTCCCTCCATGGGTCAGATGAACTCATGTGCACCAGACCCAGAAAGAAGGTGGAACTACAAAAGGAGGAGGGAGGAGCTACACTGCTAGAGGAGAGGCTGAAAACAGTAAGAAGTTGAATATTCTGTGGTGAGCTTGTATGTCAGCACAGGTAACGTACCTGCTCCAGGAGCCAGTGTCTTGCCTGATGCTGAGGTGATTACAACACATTCTTAGTGTCATGTGACAAATGAAAATAATAATTTTATGTTGCTCAAATGCTGGCAAGTATAGACCACATATATTCTGGAAACAAATAGGAACTGAGCTATAGTTTGGAGGACAACTTAGCCATATCTGAGAAAATTATAGAAAAATATAGAAGAATTATAGAAAAATTATAGAAGAATTTACTTATTTACTTATTTCCACTGACAAAAAAAAAACAAACCTCTTGGATCTATCGTCTTCTGATTACCAGTTACAAGGCCAGAGTTTCTAGAAGTAACCATTTGCCTGGGTACCAAACAGGCATGGAGATGTGTCGACTTTCAAATTTTCTCATAGTCTTCATCCTGTCTGTAAGAAAAATGTTGCTTGTATTCTTCTTTGCCCATATAGTGTCCTGGGGATGTGACATTTATTTTATGTTTACTAAGAGAGATATTTTTCCTAGTTCGTTCTCTTCTCTTGTACAGCATTTTGGAATGCAAATGTTAACACAGCTTGCAAAAAAATCACTACAAGTAATGACAAATAAACTCAGGGACCTGACTCCAAAATCATCTTTCAATTAAAAATTTATTTCCTACTAGCACAACAGAACCTAACAAAACTAAACCAGATGATAGACATTACCATTCACAAAGCATATATATTTAACCTTCATTCCTAATAATAGCAATAATTAAGGGCTGTTGACAAACACTTGTTTGACAGTGAGACTGGGGAGGCATGTCCTTCCTGACACAGTGTGATATAGCATTAAATTGTAACAATGCTGGCAGCCTCCGGAGGGACGGACTCAAGGCAGGTGTTAATCCAGTTCAAAGGCAATGGAAAATAGGTGACTGCATGTTGGCTTTAAATTATAGTGCACAGTTTGTATTAAGAATAGAGGATAATTTATGTGACATATGTAGTGTAACACTCCAAGTGCTCTCCTTTTTTTTTTTTTTTTTTTTTTTTCTAAAAATTTGTGAAAATTTT
>VXBX01005092.1:15392-31851 GCA_013400415.1 Scytalopus superciliaris
TGCAATAACCCCCCTGACCCCCAGCAGAGCCCCCAGCCCGGGCAGGACTCACCAGCCCTGACAGCCTCGTTCTCCAGCACGACCCTGTTGAAGATGAAGCGGATGTACTTGGAGGGGGAGGGTGTCCTGGGCCCCTCCTTGCCCAGCAGGTGCAGGATCTTGGTGGCCAGCACGGTGTGCTCGCAGTCCTCGATGAACTCGCAGAGGTGAGCCAGCCCCGCCTCTTTGCTCTCGGGGTTCTCCTCGATGATGCTGATGATGCAGTCCACGATGGCCCGCTTGTACTCAAAGCCTCCCTGGGCAAGGGAAGGGGAGCCATGGCACTGAGCAGGGGGCACAGCTCAGCCCAGGGGGCTGCCCAGCTCCCCTCACACCTCTGATGCCCAGGGATTTTAATGTGCCTTTCGTGGATTTTCATAGAGTTACAGAATTGAGTAAGTTTCCCCAAATCTCTCACATTTTAAGTGGCATTTATAAGTTGCTGAACGTTTCCTCACATGTTCCTGGAATTCTGTTGTACACACATTCCCAAGGACAGGCTGTTTTGAAGAACAGTTAGACAGCTTGTAGTCACAGCAAGGGGCTCCAAGGGGCAGTTCTGAGGGTGGGCACCAGGGGAAAATGGTACCATGGGTTGGGTAGAGTCATCAAATATGTTAATTATTGACAGTTATAAAAGCTGTCACATGTGGCATACTTCTATTGTGCACCTGGAAGCTTCTAATAAAGGGGCAACTTTATCTATCCATCTATCCATCTCTCCATCTATCCATCCATCCATCTCTCCCTCCATCCATCTCTCCCTCCATCCATCTCTCCCTCCATCCATCTCTCCCTCCATCCATCTCTCCCTCCATCCATCTCTCCCTCCATCCATCTCTCCCTCCATCCATCTCTCCCTCCATCCATCTCTCCCTCCATCCATCTCTCCCTCCATCCATCTCTCCCTCCATCCATCTCTCCCTCCATCCATCTCTCCCTCCATCCATCTCTCCCTCCATCCATCTCTCCCTCCATCCATCTCTCCCTCCATCCATCTCTCCCTCCATCCATCTCTCCCTCCATCCATCTCTCCCTCCATCCATCTCTCCCTCCATCCATCTCTCCCTCCATCCATCTCTCCCTCCATCCATCTCTCCCTCCATCCATCTCTCCCTCCATCCATCTCTCCCTCCATCCATCTCTCCCTCCATCCATCTCTCCCTCCATCCATCTCTCCCTCCATCCATCTCTCCCTCCATCCATCTCTCCCTCCATCCATCTCTCCCTCCATCCATCTCTCCCTCCATCCATCTCTCCCTCCATCCATCTCTCCCTCCATCCATCTCTCCCTCCATCCATCTCTCCCTCCATCCATCTCTCCCTCCATCCATCTCTCCCTCCATCCATCTCTCCCTCCATCCATCTCTCCCTCCATCCATCTCTCCCTCCATCCATCTCTCCCTCCATCCATCTCTCCCTCCATCCATCTCTCCCTCCATCCATCTCTCCCTCCATCCATCTCTCCCTCCATCCATCTCTCCCTCCATCCATCTCTCCCTCCATCCATCTCTCCCTCCATCCATCTCTCCCTCCATCCATCTCTCCCTCCATCCATCTCTCCCTCCATCCATCTCTCCCTCCATCCATCTCTCCCTCCATCCATCTCTCCCTCCATCCATCTCTCCCTCCATCCATCTCCACTACCATTGTTTTGAAAGCCTTTTGCAGGGTAAGGCATGAGTTTCACAGCTTCTTTCCACGCAGAAAAACAAGCATTTATAACATGATAAAAGAGGAGGTGTGCTGGAGACCTAACAAGCCTTCCCAGTCCCCCCAGTCACCATCTGAGCGACTTTCTGATGTCCCAGCCCTAATTCCTGAGCCCATCCCAACACAAACAAGGTGTCAGAAACCACCCACGACCCACATCAGAGAGAGAGGAGACCCCCCCACCCCCCAGAGCCGAGTGTGGCACGTACATCATCCCTGAGCATGTTGGAGAGGAAGGTCATCATGACGCTGTGCTTCCGAGGGTACTTCTGGCACAGGGCACTGATGGCCTGCACAACCACCACCTGCAAAGCAGCACAGCAGCAGGTCACTCAGGGCTGGATGTCTGCCATGGAAAGCACGGGTTTCCATCTCAGGTTGTCACCTTGGTTGATTAAACTCATGCACAAGGATAAAAATCAGGTGGTTCTTGGAGTAACAACCCTGTGGGCACCATGGGATGCCTGGCTTTGCTAGAGGGACTGGACTTTAGGAGGGACTGTGTTAAGTCCTTCCTTCTGCCCAGGGATGATCCTGATCTAATCCAAACCTCCCAAGCCACATTTTGTCTGCAAACCACTTTCAATTTCAAATTTGTCTAGGACCTACTTAATTCCCTCATAAAAACAAGAACTTAAGACCACTGTTGTGCTCCTCAAGGCAAATCCACCACGTAAAAGGGACAGGTTACTCATCCTGAATCAATTTAGTTCCAGGATTTAGTCACTGTAAACTTCAAAAATTAGGTAGGAATTTATAATTCACACTGTTTGCTACACATGCATCAGACTGAAGTGATACAGACTCAACAAGAACAGTTAAAATCCCTCTTCCTCCCCCAAAAAGAGGCAACCAGAAAGCAGGACAAGGTTTTGCAGGATATTGCACAGGAGCCAGGAATCCACCAAAGGCCATTTATCCTTTCTTGGGAGTGCTGGGAGGAAAGGACAAAGCCAGGAACCCAGCAAAGGACATTTATCCTCCCCTGGAGTGGTGGGAGGGGAAGACACAGCTCTTTAAGCTGCAGATCACAGGACCACAGCTGAATTCCAAGCTGGCTTTGCCCCACCAGCCCAAGTCGCTGCCGGATTAAAAACCAGGAAAAGCTCCATAAAAAAAAATAAACAAGAACGGGAGAGAAACCTGCAGGTGGCAAGAGCAGAGGCCTCCAGTGGCACACCTTAAACTCATCTGAGATCTCTGACACGAAGGAGGAGATCTGTTTCATGAGCCTGTCCACGCTGCTCTCGCTGCCCGTCTTGAGCAGGGTGGTGATGGCCAGCGTGGCGATGCTGCGGTTCGAGTCGGTGATGAGGTTCTCCAGGTCCAGGTTGCAGGCAGTGACTGCAGAGGGGTGTTTCATGGCCACCTGCAAGGGATGCAGCCCCACGTTACACAGGGAGCAGCCCACAGCGCAAAGGTTTTGGATGCAACGCTCTGGTTGTTCTCTTTCAGCCTTTTGAATTAAGGTACAGCTCCTGGGTTTGACAGTCAAAATCTCCTCTGAAGTCACGAGTGTTATCTCCTGCACGGAGACTTGGCAGGGTTAAATATCCAGCACTCTGCCTCCTCACAGCTCACAAGGTATCAAACCACAGCTTGTTACACCCCTGTGGTCCAGGAGTGAGGAAGCACAGCCTGACTGCAGGGGAGATTTCTGCCACCCCAGGATATCTGCAAGGGATGCAGTCCCACATTACACAGGAGCAGCAACAGCGCAAAGGTTTTGGATGCAACACTCTGGTTCTTCTCTTTCACCCTTCCAATTTAAGTTACAACTCCTGGGTTTGACAGTCACAAGCTGCTCTGAAATCAGGGTGTTACCTCCTCTACACAGATTTTGCAGGACTAAATATCCAGCAACACCTCAGTGCAAAGACTTTGGATGCAACACTCTGGTTCTTCTCTTTCAGCCTTACAATTTAAGGTACAATTTCTGGGTTTGACAGTCAAAATCTCCTCTGAAGTCACGAGTGTTATCTCCTGCACACAGATCTGGCAGGGTTAAATATCCAGCACTGCCTCCTCACAGCTCACAAGGTATCAAACCACAGCTTGTTACACCCCTGTGGTCCAGGAGTGAGCAAGCATAGCCTGACTGCAGGGGAGATTTCTGTCACCCCAGGATATGTGGCATGGAAAAGCCAACTCTCCAGGCTGGAGTAGCTCCAAACAGAGCCATCCCAAGGGCCTGAGGTAGCACATCATCAGGCACTGCTGGCTTGCTGTGAAGACTGAAACTTGAGGGAGCTCAGGGGTTTTGGGAGCACTCACTTTGTTAAGGGTCCGTACGGCGGCGTATCGCAGGACAGGCTTGGGGGAACTGCAGAACAGCTGCAACACTGGGGGAAACAGAGAGCCTTTTAAAGAAAGGGAAGGGAGGGGAAAGGCTGATACATCCCCACTCAACTGTGCTCAAAATTCCTGCAGCTCTAAGTGCTGTTTATCACAGGCAGGTTAAAAAGAATCATAGAGTCACAGAGTTAATGGGGTTGGAAAAGCCCCCCGAGCCCATGGAGTCCAACCCCGGGCCCAACTGCAGCCCCTTTCCCAGCTCAGGGCACTCAGTGCCACGGCCAAGCTCAGTTTAAAACCCCCCAGGGCCGGTGAATCCCCCCCCTCTCTGGGCAGGCCATTCCNCAGCCACTCTGTGTCAGCCTGTGCTGCTCCAGGGGCTTGTTGTGCCCAAAGGGCAGGACCCCCCACTTGGCCTTGTTGAACCTCCTGGGTTGATCTCCTGATCAGTAACAGGCAGTTTGCCTGTGGGATGTCTGGGCAGCCAGTTCTCTCCTCCTTCCAGGGAGAGAAGAGGCTGCTCAGAGAGACTGTGGCTCCCTGGGAGTGTCCAAGGCCAGGCTGGACAGGGCTTGGAGCAACCTGGAATAGTGGAAGGTGCCCCTGCCCATGGCAGGGGTGGCAAGGGATGGGTTTTAAGGTCATTCCATCATCCCCTCCCACCCCAAATTCCAACAGCTGGATAAAGGCAAGTCACCCTGTGCCACTTCTACTGCTCATCCTGTACAGCTCTGGGTGGAACAGGGAAAAGGGATCAACGTGCTTCTCACCCCAAAGCCCTCTGCCTTGGGGACAAGCAGCAGGGTTTGGGTGTTGGATTTATGCTGCCCTGTCTCTGGGGGGCCCTGCCCCACCTGACACAGCGGGTGCCAGCTCCCTGGCCGTGCAGTTGGGCAGGTGGATGATGGCAGAGGCAGCCTCATAAATCACCATCTCGTGCTTGTTCCTCAGGCAGCTCTCGATGAAGTCGAACAGGGGGCTCTCATGGCTACAAACAGAAGGCATTTACAGTCAGTCAGGCTGGGAAAAAACCCTCCAAGATCAGAGCCCAAGCACCACCCCAGCACTGCCAAACCCACCACTAACACGTGTGTACACTGGCTGTCACCTTTCAACACTGAGTCCTGCATTTACTGTTATTTCATTCATCCTTACATGATCTTCTCCAAGCTAGAAATGCTGCATTCTGTAAATAAATACCTTGATCAGCATTTGGAGAACTGCACTAAAGAGCCAGCTCTTAATTAAGAATCTTGTGCTGAGACCCTGGAAAAACTCAGGATTTTCTGTATGAAACAGCTGTGTTGTTTCCCACAAGCCACAATTCTTGTCTTTCAAGGAAAAAGGGGACAAGGAAAACCAGTTTTCTTAAGAACTGCCAGGATAAAACCCCAAACCCCCCAGCTCAGCCATTCTGCTCCAGCCTGTGTTTGATTTTAACACGTTTCTGCTGCCTCGGAGTGTATTTCTAAGCGTTAAAAATTGCTCTGTTTTGCTCCAACCCCAGTGCATTCCTGTTCCTCCCTCTCCCTGCTGCTCACCCCTCCTCAGACTCCTTCAGCAGCTTGCTGGCAATGCGGATCAACATGCAATAGGCAAACTGGGACTTGAGCCCAGACTTGGTGAACTTGTTGAGCATCTTGGACACGGCCAGGCGGTCGCTCCTCCTCAGGTGGTAGAGCAGCCCCAGGGCGTGATACTGTGGGGTGGCAAACACAGGGGCAGGCTCTGAGTGCACACTGCAGCTGCAAAACCCACAGTGAGGCATCAAAAAAACCCCATATGTTCCTGTTTCCTAGAAGTACCTCCTGACCTCCAACGTCCTGACAAACTCCTGCAAACCTCCTGATAAAGCTCTGCGATGTTTCCTTCCCCTTTCTGCCCCACCCTAAAACAGCCTGGAGGGTTTCTGCAGATTCAGAGCTAATTTACTCCCTTTACTCCCTTTTCTCCTCTTTCAATATAACTTCCAAGGTTTCTAGATCACTACGTAGCACTCCACAGAAACATTTGCATTTCTGGCCCACTCCACACCCAGGATATCCCAAGGCCTCGGAATGACAGCTGGCCTTACAAAAATCCTCAGGGGATTTAGGGTGGAAGCACAAAGGAACCTTTCTGGTTGTTTTGGGTGGGGTTTTCGCCAAAAGTTTTCACTGCAAGGCTCGATGAAGCTGCAAACTGGGCAGGAGAGTGTAGCATTAACTAACTTCCTTTCCTCAGCTGTTTGGAATATTTGTGGGGAAAATTTAGCCAATATGGATATTTTACTGATATTTGGGCTAATCCTTCTGGTCCTGTAGCAACTGGCAAATTTTTTGAAGGGCAAGAGATGCTCACTGGGAGGCAGTGAGATCATTTCCTAAGGCTTCTGAGCACTCAGGTTCAAAGCCCTTCTGCAGCAAGCACTGAGGAACAGGCAGGGAGATCCCACTATCACAGGGCTAACAGGGAATGGGAAGAGAACTGCTCTAAAGAACCAGCTCTTCATCAACAATCCTGGGCTGGGATCATGGGAAAACTCGGCATTTTTTGTAACAGCAAAGTCCCAACCCTTGCTTTTCAGAGAATAAGGGGGAAAGGAAAAGCAGGTAATCCTTCTGAGGCTTTCTTAAGAGCTGCCAGGACACACTGACAGCCCAGAGGGTGCCCAGGGCTCCCTGGCACAGCCACCAGGACACACCCACAGCCCAGAGGGTGCCCAGGGCTCCCTGGCACAGCCACCCCCAGCACACCCACAGCCCAGAGGGTGCCCAGGGCTCCCTGGCACAGCCACCCCCAGCACACCCACAGCCCAGAGGGTNGGGATGGGTTTTAAGGTCATTCCATCATCCCCTCCCACCCCAAATTCCAACAGCTGGATAAAGGCAAGTCACCCTGTGCCACTTCTACTGCTCATCCTGTACAGCTCTGGGTGGAACAGGGAAAAGGGATCAACGTGCTTCTCACCCCAAAGCCCTCTGCCTTGGGGACAAGCAGCAGGGTTTGGGTGTTGGATTTATGCTGCCCTGTCTCTGGGGGGCCCTGCCCCACCTGACACAGCGGGTGCCAGCTCCCTGGCCGTGCAGTTGGGCAGGTGGATGATGGCAGAGGCAGCCTCATAAATCACCATCTCGTGCTTGTTCCTCAGGCAGCTCTCGATGAAGTCGAACAGGGGGCTCTCATGGCTACAAACAGAAGGCATTTACAGTCAGTCAGGCTGGGAAAAAACCCTCCAAGATCAGAGCCCAAGCACCACCCCAGCACTGCCAAACCCACCACTAACACGTGTGTACACTGGCTGTCACCTTTCAACACTGAGTCCTGCATTTACTGTTATTTCATTCATCCTTACATGATCTTCTCCAAGCTAGAAATGCTGCATTCTGTAAATAAATACCTTGATCAGCATTTGGAGAACTGCACTAAAGAGCCAGCTCTTAATTAAGAATCTTGTGCTGAGACCCTGGAAAAACTCAGGATTTTCTGTATGAAACAGCTGTGTTGTTTCCCACAAGCCACAATTCTTGTCTTTCAAGGAAAAAGGGGACAAGGAAAACCAGTTTTCTTAAGAACTGCCAGGATAAAACCCCCCACCCCCCAGCTCAGCCATTCTGCTCCAGCCTGTGTTTGATTTTAACACGTTTCTGCTGCCTCGGAGTGTATTTCTAAGCGTTAAAAATTGCTCTGTTTTGCTCCAACCCCAGTGCATTCCTGTTCCTCCCTCTCCCTGCTGCTCACCCCTCCTCAGACTCCTTCAGCAGCTTGCTGGCAATGCGGATCAACATGCAATAGGCAAACTGGGACTTGAGCCCAGACTTGGTGAACTTGTTGAGCATCTTGGACACGGCCAGGCGGTCGCTCCTCCTCAGGTGGTAGAGCAGCCCCAGGGCGTGATACTGTGGGGTGGCAAACACAGGGGCAGGCTCTGAGTGCACACTGCAGCTGCAAAACCCACAGTGAGGCATCAAAAAAAACCCATATGTTCCTGTTTCCTAGAAGTACCTCCTGACCTCCAACGTCCTGACAAACTCCTGCAAACCTCCTGATAAAGCTCTGCGATGTTTCCTTCCCCTTTCTGCCCCACCCTAAAACAGCCTGGAGGGTTTCTGCAGATTCAGAGCTAATTTACTCCCTTTACTCCCTTTTCTCCCCTTTCAATATAACTTCCAAGGTTTCTAGATCACTACGTAGCACTCCACAGAAACATTTGCATTTCTGGCCCACTCCACACCCAGGATATCCCAAGGCCTCGGAATGACAGCTGGCCTTACAAAAATCCTCAGGGGATTTAGGGTGGAAGCACAAAGGAACCTTTCTGGTTGTTTTGGGTGGGGTTTTCGCCAAAAGTTTTCACTGCAAGGCTCGATGAAGCTGCAAACTGGGCAGGAGAGTGTAGCATTAACTAACTTCCTTTCCTCAGCTGTTTGGAATATTTGTGGGGAAAATTTAGCCAATATGGATATTTTACTGATATTTGGGCTAATCCTTCTGGTCCTGTAGCAACTGGCAAATTTTTTGAAGGGCAAGAGATGCTCACTGGGAGGCAGTGAGATCATTTCCTAAGGCTTCTGAGCACTCAGGTTCAAAGCCCTTCTGCAGCAAGCACTGAGGAACAGGCAGGGAGATCCCACTATCACAGGGCTAACAGGGAATGGGAAGAGAACTGCTCTAAAGAACCAGCTCTTCATCAACAATCCTGGGCTGGGATCATGGGAAAACTCGGCATTTTTTGTAACAGCAAAGTCCCAACCCTTGCTTTTCAGAGAATAAGGGGGAAAGGAAAAGCAGGTAATCCTTCTGAGGCTTTCTTAAGAGCTGCCAGGGCACACTGACAGCCCAGAGGGTGCCCAGGGCTCCCTGGCACAGCCACCAGGACACACCCACAGCCCAGAGGGTGCCCAGGGCTCCCTGGCACAGCCACCAGGACACACCCACAGCCCAGAGGTGCCCAGGGCTCCCTGGCACAGCCACCCCCAGCACACCCACAGCCCAGAGGTGCCCAGGGCTCCCTGGCACAGCCACCCCCAGCACACCTGCACCATGATGTTGTCACTGGAAGCTGCTTCCTGGGCTTCGTTGATCCACCTCTTGACCACGTCGTAGCTGATCTTCATCATGTGCTGCAAGAAGCCACAAACTGAGACTGCAAACAACCCACACCAGACTCACCAACCTCTTTATCCAACACACCTGTAAACCACGTGTTTGGTAGTACATTTCAGTCAAAAACTACCATGCTCTCATTTCTGTTCCCCTTGTAAATAAAAACATCACCAGTGAGAGATTTTGTGGCCTTTCCTCCTGAACGAGGCAGAGGGAAACAGAGCGAACCCCTTCATGCTGCCCTCCTAGCAGAAACAGACCTGAGGGGATTAAATCCTTAACAAATAATCCTTGGGGCAGTGGTTTCATGGCCCCTCCCCACACAAATCAATGTTCTACACTAACTGCAGAGAGAGACGAGGGGCATTTTGCATTAACTTATAATAATTGATGTGCCCTAAAGCAAGAGAACATTGAAGGAGTTTGAGGAGCCAAAGGAAACTCCAGTGCTACTATTTTTATGTCTCAGTGAGGAGATGAAGAGCCATCTCAAAGAAAAAGGAGATGAAGAGTCATCTCAAAGGAAAAGGAGATGAAGAACAGACTAATCCCACTCCAGGAGTTTGAGGAGCCAAAGGAAACTCCACTGCCACTGGTTTTATGTCCCAGTGAGGAGATGAAGAACCATCTTAAAGAAAAAGGAGATGAAGAGTCATCTCAAAGGAAAAGGAGATGAAGAACAGACTAATCCCACTCCAGGAGTTTGAGGAGCCAGAGGAAATTCCACTGCTACTGTTTTTATGTCCCACTGAGGAGATGAAGAACAAACAGACTAATCCCAGTTCAGGTGTTTGAGAAGCCAAAGGAAACTCCATTGATACTATTTTTATGCCTCAGCAAGGAGATGAAGAACAAGCAGACTAATCCCAAACCAGGAGTTTGTGGAGCCAAAGGAAACTCCAGTGCTACTATTTTTATGTCTCAGTGAGGAGATGAAGAGCCATCTCAAAGAAAAAGGAGATGAAGAGTCATCTCAAAAGAAAAGGAAATAAAGAGCCATCTCAAAGGAAAAGGAAATAAAGAGCCATCTCAAAGGAAAAGGAAATAAAGAGCCATCTCAAAGGAAAAGGAAATGAAGAACAGACTAATCCCACTCCAGGAGTTTGAGGAGCCAAAGGAAACTCCACTGCTACTAGTTTTATGTCCCCGTGAGGAGATGAAGAGCCATCTCAAAGGAAAAGGAGATGAAAGAAGAGCAAAGCAGGCTAACCCCAGCCCCGACTCCACAAGAATGCAGGGCCGTACTCACCAGGGAAGACACGAGTGCAGAGCTGGACACGCTGGGGACTTTGTCCACGATGGCCTGTTTCATGTAGCGCTCGATGGCCTGTAACATTGTTCCCTGGGGAGGCACAGGAGCGTGTGGGTGCTCCGCAGGAGGCGGCAGGAGGCCGAGGGAAACGCCCCCTGGCAGAGAGCCCAGGGCAGTGCCGGGTACTCACGTCGGTGATCCTGCAGAGCGCGCGGATGGCGGGGCCCCGGTAAACATCCTCCTTGCCCGTCATGTCCTTGGTGAGGCTGCAGCCAGCACAGACAGCCTGTCAGCTCTGCAGGGCCCCCCCGGGCTCTGCTGGCACCCACTCAGCTCTGCCCACGCGAGGGCTGCCCACAGACAGCCTCTGACAGTTAGGTACTGAACAGACTCTGTGCAAACCCAAGGGATGGCCATGAACAACCTCTAACAAATTGTTATTCTAACCAGTCCTGTGGACACTCAAGTGGTGGGCCTTAAACAACCCCTAACAATTAGTTATTGAACCAGACTCTGTGCAAACTCAAGTGATGGCCATGAACAACCTCTAACAATTAGTTATTGAACCAGACTCTGTGCAAACTCAAGTGATGGCCATGAACAACCTCTTACAATTAGTTATTGAACCAGACTCTGTGCAAACTCAAGTGATGGCCATGAACAACCTCTCAATAATTAGTTATTGGAAAGTTATTACATCACATTCTGTGCAAGCTCAAGTGATGGCCACAGACAACCTCTTAAAAACGAGTTATTGGGAAGATATTGAACCAGATTCTGTGGAAACTCAAGAGCTGGCCATAAACAAGCTCTAATAGTTAATTATTGGGAAGTTATTGAACCAGATTCTGTAGAAATTCAAGTGCTGGGCACAAACAACCTCTAACAATTAGTTATTGAACCAGACTCTGTGCAAACTCGAGTGATGGCCATGAACTACCTCTAAGAATTAGTTATAGGAAGGTTATTGAACCAGATTCTGTGCAAGCTCAAGTGATGGCCACAAACAAGCTCTCAATAATTAGTTATTGGAAAGGTATTAAACCAGATTCTGTGCAAACTTAAGTGATGGCCACAAACAACCTCTCAATAATTAGTTATTGGAAAGATATTACACCAGATTCTGTGGAAATACAGAACACACTGCATGGGACTGCTTTGCCATGGGCCTGGCTCAATTAGCTCAATCATCCTTAATAGTGCTGTTCTTTCTACCACATGAAGTTCTGATTTAACAACAGCAAAGTTCAGTTTGCCGAACAGCTTAAAAATACATAAAATAAAACCAAATATATCAAATATATGCAATAAGAAATATAAAATAAAAGGTTTAGCAGATGCTCCAGAGCCAATTTTTACCCTTGCAACAACTGCAATGACTATTTTCTAGTCCAAAAATTGGTAGTTCAGCTGGGAGACTGAACTGGGCTTTGCTCAGCAAGGTGAAACAAGTCACAGCCCAAGCCCTGACAAATCCCAATAATTTAAAGAAACCCCAACCAAACCACAAGCAAACAAAGTGGCAAACACTTAAACTGCAGCCTTTTGCTCTCCTAGGAAAACATAACAACAGAGCAGGAAGAAAGCAACACCTGACTTGGGGCCACACTGCAGTGCTGTGCCCTCATAAAGCCTGACTCCAGAACACACAGCAATTACAACAGTCCCTCTGAGGGGCAGGGGTTTGGTTCAGAGCTCTGAGAACAACCACTCTGGAGGCTCCCCCACCTGCTTGTGACAATGATGACGTCCTCAGAGATATTGGCCATCTCCTTGATGGTGAGGTAACACATCCTCCGGAGGGTTTGCTGGGGAAGGATTGCAGGGAAAAGTTTTAGAGCTTAAACAGAGTTAAATATTTAACTTTTAAAAACAGCTAAGAATCTTTTGAGTGGGACACATTATTTAAAAGTTATAAGCACGTGTGTAAAACTATCTGATAATTGGGTAACAACTCCCTGTTATCAAACAAATCAGTAGACTAAGACATAAATAACCTTGTAAAATGGTGAGAATAAAAAGAAAATCCACATTTTTGTGACACATCACATCTTTGTGCAGAAGCCCCACAATTACCAGCTCAAAGCTTTTAAAACAACTTCCTTTGTCACTTGTTGTAAAAGAAAGAAACAGAAACCTGACACTGTCTTTGAAAACAAATCACATTTATATTTAAACCCTCTGAGAAAAGTTCCAAATACTCTGTACTTTGAAAATTTTCACTCCATCTTTAAATACATGGACAGAGCTCTAAAAACCCAGACCATTTTTCAACAGAAGGAGAGCCACCAACATGAAGTGCCCTCCCTGGGCCCTTCCACCCTCTGCAGAGGAGATCACATGCTGCTCATTTAATATCCAGCGTTTTTAGGCTGTCCTCGTGCTTTGACTTGACAAGATCAAGGCCTGGTGATGCCGACCCAGGAACAGAGCACGCTGCTCCAGGGCACAGCAGCATTTGATCTGCAGGCAACCTTTTAATTCTACTTTTACTCAGGAGATGGTGATAATTTGGCAGCGTAAGCAATACTCTAATTACACTGATTAGTGTATCGAGGCTTTGCCACAATTGCCAGCTTTCCATTCAGCTCAGCACCCGCCCCCACCCCCAGAAGCAACTGTGCTGTTATTCAGCCCTCGTTATCCCAGCAGGAATTGCCTCCAGCTCCAAAGCACTTCCCTCCCACCTCCCACCATTCAGCAGCCCCTGCAGGCCCAGGCAGGGAAGCAGCAGGTGGAAAACACCAGGAACTCACATCGTTGGACTGGAACAACCTGGTCATGGCAAAAAAAGCTTCTGTGGCTTCCGTGGTTCCCAAGTGCTCACCCTGGAACCCCCCAGGGAAGGGGCAAGAGGAAAAACAAAGTAATTGGCCAGCTGTCTCCACCTTTCACCCCCACTTTTAACATCCCCCCACACACCAAGAATCTTTCCCTGGAGATTTTCCCCTCCCTCTCCTTCTTTTCCAGGGGATATTTATCGATTTTACCCCCTGGTCTCAATATAAATCCCACCCACAGTGAGGGAATAATTTGCCAAGTAGTTTTCCCCCTGGCAGGATGAGGGATGAAACTTCCTTCTCACTGAAAGGCGGCAGGGATCAGCCTCAGGGATACCCATTCTGGCTGGGAAGAAACTCCAAGAGTCACCTGGTTCAGCAGGTAAAGGATCTTGGTAAGGATGTGAAGGCATCTCCGTGGATTTATGGGGGTCTCATTGAAGATCCGTGCCTGGGAAGGTGGAATAAACACTGATTGAGCACAAACCAACAGTGAGGGTTTCTCTTTCACCACAGAAAGGAGAGAAACTTTCAACCAAGTCACTTGTAATTCTTATTCAATTCTAAATGTGTGTCCCAGAGAGCACACTCCTGTCATTCAGCTCATCCAGCTTTATTCTGCAATCCCAACAACCACTCAATCCACCACCTGGAACTAACAAAAATACCTCCAAATAAAACACTTTTTTTCCTCAGAAAGAGCCCCCTGAGATGCCACATGTTCACATGGATCATGTAATGCAATTACCCCACAAACCCCCCTCATTAAGGGCAGGTGAAGTGACTCTATTTACATACCCTGTGGTTTTAATTAACTTAATTAATTTCCCCACTGTAACACTTCCTGAAGGGAATAAAAAAAAGAGTTAGAGAGCATTATGTTCTGTCTATTCCTACCTCCTGGAGCACAGCACTCTTCTCCAGATGCTGGTAGGGATTGGAGCCACTTCCTGAGGAACAAGGGAACAGTTAAGGAAATTAATTCCTCACAAAAACTTTCCTAGGAATCCACTTTTTAAAGCTGCATATTTAGAGCTGTAGCAAAAAAAAACATTAAAAATATTAGGGGCATTTTCAACCTAGATGGATGGCGAGGAAGAAGAAAGGTGCTTACTAGTAAATTATCTTAGTGGTTTCTTTACATAAAAGGGGTTCACACGTTACTTTTTCCCTGGGTCCCTGATTTTAATTCCTTCAAAAAAGCACCGAGGGCACCGACACAAGGGGTGAAACAGCACCCAAAGCACCTCGGAGAGCCACCAGGAGACACAAAAACGCCTCTCCCGAGCTCCTGCCCCTCTTTCCCCGGCGGGAATTCCTCGTTTTCCCATCATTTATCCCCCCAGTTACCGCCCGGATGGGAACTGGGAACGGGGCAAAACGCTCCGGGCACGGCCGGTCTCCAAAGGCTCCTCCCAAGCCTTTCGGGTTTGTTCTGTGTGGCGAAAAGACTGAAAAAATTAAGTGTTTACTGCTTTTAGAGATACCACAGCACCGATATAAATATAAATATACGGGATCTGGTCCTCGCAGGGAAGGAGCGCCCGAGGCGGGCAGNCGGCGCCGCAGGAAGCCCCGCCCCCCCCGCCCCCCGTCCCGCCGCCTCATTGGGCGCCGGGGCTGTCAATCAGCCTCGCGCCTTCCGCAGCGCGGGAAAAGGGGCCGCCTTAAAGGGGCCGCGCCCCGTTTCGTGAGGGGAGAGCGGGTAGACCGACCGGACAGACCGGACAGACGGACAGACCGACCGGACAGACGGACGGACTGACGGACACGGGCCCATGGAGCGGGTGAGCCCCCCGGAGGAGGCGGCGGAATCCCGTGGGAATCACCTGGCGCTCTCCTGGTGAAAAGGGGGGAACTCACATGTAACTCACGTGTAACTCGCATGTAACTCACGTGTCACTCACGTGTCGTTCATGTGTAACTCGTGTGTGGCTCACGTGTAACTCACATGTAAATCACGTGTAATTCACGTGTAACTCACGTGTAANTATTCTGCAATCCCAACAACCACTCAATCCACCACCTGGAACTAACAAAAATACCTCCAAATAAAACACTTTTTTTCCTCAGAAAGAGCCCCCTGAGATGCCACATGTTCACATGGATCATGTAATGCAATTACCCCACAAACCCCCCTCATTAAGGGCAGGTGAAGTGACTCTATTTACATACCCTGTGGTTTTAATTAACTTAATTAATTTCCCCACTGTAACACTTCCTGAAGGGAATAAAAAAAAGAGTTAGAGAGCATTATGTTCTGTCTATTCCTACCTCCTGGAGCACAGCACTCTTCTCCAGATGCTGGTAGGGATTGGAGCCACTTCCTGAGGAACAAGGGAACAGTTAAGGAAATTAATTCCTCACAAAAACTTTCCTAGGAATCCACTTTTTAAAGTTGCATATTTAGAGCTGCAGGAGAAAAAAGAAGGAGGGGCATTTTCAACCTAGATGGATGGCGAGGAAGAAGAAAGGTGCTTACTAGTAAATTATCTTAGTGGTTTCTTTACATAAAAGGGGTTCACACGTTACTTCTTCCCTGGGTCCCTGATTTTAATTCCTTCAAAAAAGCACCGAAGGCACCGACACAAGGGGTGAAACAGCACCCAAAGCACCTCGGAGAGCCACTAGGAGACACAAAAACGCCTCTCCCGAGCTCCTGCCCCTCTTTCCCCGGCGGGAATTCCTCGTTTTCCCTTCATTTATCCCCCCAGTTACCGCCCGGATGGGAACTGGGAACGGGGCAAAACGCTCCGGGCACGGCCGGTCTCCAAAGGCTCCTCCCAAGCCTTTCGGGTTTGTTCTGTGTGGCGAAAAGACTGAAAAAATTAAGTGTTTACTGCTTTTAGAGATACCACAGCACCGATATAAATATAAATATACGGGATCTGGTCCTCGCAGGGAAGGAGCGCCCGAGGCGGGCAGAGCCGGGGGTAAAACCCTCCGTGTGGGAACAGGGTCAGCAAACAGACCCGGATTTGTCACCAGAGGGGGAAAAACACCTCAGAGCGAAGCACAAACCGAGCGGGGAGAGGTGGGAGGGGAGGGGATGGCTGGGGCTGGAAGGGAACTCAGGGATGATCCGGGGCCGCCCCCCGCTATCCCGGCCGGCTCGGACACTGTCCGGGAGGCAGGGGCAGCCCCTGCCGGCCCTTCCCGGCCCCTCAGCCCGCCCGTACCGCCCTCCTCGTCCTTCTTGTCGAACTTCTTGATCATGGCGGCGCCGGCGCCCTCACGGAGCCGCCGCCTCCGCCCCCTCACGGCGCCGCAAGAAGCCCCGCCCCCTCCGCCCCCC
>VXBX01005092.1:40216-51715 GCA_013400415.1 Scytalopus superciliaris
CCCACTCCTTCCCCGGCGTGCCCTCTCCTTCCCAGGGGTGCCCACTCCTTCCTTGGGGTGCCCACTCCTTCCCCGGCGTGCCCTCTCCTTCCCTGGGGTGCCCACTCCTTCCTTGGGGTGCCCACTCCTTCCCCGGCGTGCCCACTCCTTCCCTGGGGTGCCCACTCCTTCCCCGGGGTGCCCGCACCTTCCCCGGGCTGCCCGTTCCTTCCCGGGGGAGCCCGCACCTTCCTTGGGGTGCCCACTCCTTCCCAAGGGTGCTCGCTCCTTCCCCGGGGTGCCCACTCCTTCCCCGGAGTGTCCACCCTGTCCCCAAGGTGCTCGTTCCTCTTCCCGGGATGCCTACTCTGCTCCCCCGGGATCCCTGCTCCTCTCCCCGGGATGCCTTCTCTGCTTCCTGGAGTACCCACGCCACTCCCTGGGGTACCCGAACTCCCACTCGGGATGCCCACGCTGCGCCCGGGGGTTCCCATGCCCTCCCTGGGGTGCCCACTCTCCTTCCCGCGATGCCCTTCCCACATCCCGGGCTTCCCACTCCTCGTGGAACATGCTCCGCTTCCCAGGATAACCAGGCTGCTCCCCGGGGTGCCCCAGCTCCCACTGTGAGTGCCCACACTATTCCCGGAGTGCCCCTCCTGCTTCCCAGGGTGCCCAAGCCGCTCCCTTGGGGACTCGGGCTACTCCCCGGGATACTCCAGCTCCCACTGGGATGATCCTTGCCACTCCCTGGGATGCCCACGCTGTTCCCTGCATGCCCGAGCCTCTCCCAGGGTGCCCAGATTACACCTCGGGATGCCCAGGCNAACAGCAGCTTTGGGAAACACCCCATCCCAGCTCAGAGCAGCAGTTCCAGGAACCTCCAGGAGCCTCTGGCAGCAGCGAGACCGTTTCGAAATACTCGGTGAACTGGAAATGTGGAAAGTGGGCAGGATTTGTGTGGAATTAAGGCTGGAAGGGAGCTCGGAGCTGCTGGACAGTTCAGCGCTGCCTCTTCTCCAGGTTCCCAGCTGCTGCTAAAGCCCTGGAAAACTAATTCCCCCTATTTATAACGGGATGATGGGAGCGGCTGTGGAATGCCTTGAGGGACAAAAATAAGTGGGAAGAGCTGCCAGCTCTGGGAACACACACGTGGCTTCGGCCTCAAGACAGGCTGCAAACGAAGCCCACACAGCCTGACCCCCAATCCCAGACCTCGGGGCAGCATTCCCGGCAGAGGTGATGCAATCAGGACCCGCTTGGGGCAGAAAATGTGGGTTTATGGGCTGTGAGAGGACATTAATCCAGGGTTTATTGCTTTTAGTTCAGGTGATGGATAATCTGGGATGTGCTGCTGCATCCCACAGTCCCGTCCTCTCCCGCTTTCCAAAAGTACTGTCAGTATTTTTCAGTTAGAGCTTGAAAAGGCTTTATTTATTTCCGTGATTTTGGTGTTTCTCACCAATTCTTGGCTCCAGACCTCCGAAATTCCTCTTTTTCCCTGCATTTTTGGCTTATGGTTTTCCAGCCAAATAAGCCCTTTTGGTGGTAACTTTCCAAGGAGAAGAGTCAAGTTTTCCCAGTGTCTGTGGTTGTGCATCCCTGTGGAGCTGGAGGTGGACATGGAATGACATCACTGCCCCTGTTCCCAGGGTTTTGCTTCCCAGCATTCCCATAAGCTCATCCCCACCGGCATCATTTGGGATCACTGGCAAAAAGGGGGCAGGAAAAAAAAGCAAAACAGAACCATGATCTTAATCCCTGGAAACACAAACCCCAGGAATATCGTGCAGTCTCAGCCTGGATGTTTAATCCCGGCAGGATGCAGGGAATTCAGATGGAAATAAGGCAGCTGCGGGTATTTTCCTGGCAAGGTTGGCACCGTGGCTCTCTTGGGATGTTGAAAAGGGATGAATCCTCCAGCACTTGGGCTGACATATCCATGGGAAATTCCAACTCACTGCCCAAACCCCGGCCATGGGACTGCAGGGCCAGAAATAGCATTCCCCAAATATTCCCTCCCCTTGGCACGTGTTTTGTCTCGTCAAAAAAGCTGAAATCCCTGGCATGAGACGCTGGATCAGGATCCTGGAGAGTGGCAGCGTCGGGGTCTTGTCATCCAAGGACTGGGAATTTTCTGGAAGAGGAGGTTGTTTTCCAAGCAAACCAACCGGGAAAAGAAAAGTGCTTTTTACTTTTGGAGGGATCCAGTGGCAGCCCCTGTTTTTCAGGGATGTTTTGGTGCCTCTGGCTGGTTTCCTGCAGGAGTGGCTGGAGCTGGCACTGGAAGGGCTTTCCAGTCATTCCTTCACAGCCTGGGCTGGTGCTTTGGGAGGGTGTGGTGGGACAGCCCTGATTCCTCGAATTCTCCTTCAAGGTGTTGCTGTTTCCAGGAACTCAGGAACTCCCTCCAGTGCCACAGATCCAGGAGCAGATTCCCCCTGGGATGTCCTGGGGAGACAGGAATTAGGGCAGGGGATTTTTAAGATGAAGGAGGTTTTTATCTCGGGGTTTCAGGGGCCTGGGAGAGCACCTTGTGCTCCTGGCCCCATTCCCACTGTGGCATTGTCCCCTTCCCACTCTGCTCCCATTCCCACTCTGCTCCCATCCCTATGTGTTTCCATCCCCACTGTGTTCCCAACCCTGCTGTGTTTCCAACCCCACTGTGTTCCCATTCCCACTGTATTTCCATCCCCACTGTGTTCTCATTCCCAGTGTTTCCATCCCCATCCCACCTTGATCCCAGCCCTCCTGGCTGGGCACTGCTCCATCTCAGCTGGGCACTGATCCATCCATGCCAGGCATCAACTCATCCCATCCATCGATCACATCCCATCCATCCATGGCTCCATCCCAGCCATCCGTCTCTCCATCCTGGCCATCCATCTCCCCATCCCAGTCATCCATCACATCCCAGCCATCCATCTCTCCATCCCAGCCATCCCAGCCATCCATCTCTCCATCCCATCCATCCATCTCCCCATCCCAGCTGTGACCACTCCAGCCTGGCTGTATTTTGTGTTATCCCCATCGTCCCTCTCTCCATCCCAGCACTGGGGCCCCACCCTTCCCACTGGGATCCAGCAGCTGGGGTCATGGATGAGCCATTCCCACGGCCCCCAGGGATCCTGGTGCCGGCTCAGCCTTGGAGCAACCAGGAAACTTTGTCCATTGCACTGGAAAAGGAGCAAAACTTCAACACCCTGTTGTGAAACTGGCCTTGGCAAAGCCAGAGCTCGGGATCTCGGGATGCAGGAATCCAGCTGGGGAGAAAACCCTGGGGACTGGCTGGAGGACTCATGTAGGGTCTGGGATCTTTGATGTGCAGCTGGAAAATGAAGGGGGAAGGAAGGGAGTGGTGAAGTGCAGCAGCTGGTGGCCAGATGGAGCTGGAGCTGCTGTCCTGGAATGGTCTCAGGAAGGGGATGGAATTCCCCAAAAACTCTCTGGTGGCTGGAGGAGCTGCTGGAAGAGACTGCAAAGATGCTGGAAAGGGAGTTTTCCCCTTCCCATTCCCTGGGGAAGACACAGCCATCCCAAATGTTCCTCTGTGGAGGCTGCAGGAGGCTCTCCCAACCCCAGGGCAACACCCAATCCCTGTATCCACCCCTGGGCAGGATTGCGTGGAATCCGGGAAGGGCCCACAAAGCCCATCCATGGCAGGGACACCTTCCACCATCCCGGGTTGCTCCAGCCTGGCCTCGGGGCACTTCCAGGGCTGGGAGGGAGCGGCGGGGTGGGAAGTTCCCGGAGGTTTCCCGGTGTCCCTGCCTCCTTCCCCACGCGTTTGTTATCCATGCCCAGCGCGGTGCAGCCGCCCCAAGGACGTGGCCAACGCCCACATCGAGGTGGGCAACAACACGGGGCTCCGCTCCCTCCTGCGCTACTCCTGCAACCCGGGATACAAGCGCAAAGCCGGCACCTCCAGCCTCATCCAGTGCATCCTCCCGGACGGCTCCGCCCAGCCCCGCTGGACCGACTCCACCCTCCAGTGCATCCGTAAGCCCTCCCTGGGAAATCTGGGAGCAGGGACATCTCCGGGAGCAGAGGGTGTCCCAGAATTTTGGGAGGAGGGTGAATCCGTGAGACAAACACCGGGTGATGTCCGTGGGGTGGGAAACCCAAAAGGTGAGGGCTTGACAGTTTTAGGGGTCCCCCAGAGCTGGGGGAGGAAGGGAAGGCCTGGGGGAAAGGAATGATCGCTGTGGGTCCCTCCCAGCTCAGCCTGTTCCGGGATCCTCTGGAATTTATCCTTGAGAACTCAACACCAGGAAGGTGGAATTTATATGTTTTACATAACAAAGATACGTTACAGGAACCAGAGATGCCCCCTCTGGGAAAAGGGATGGCACAAGGACTGAAAGTGGGGATTCATGGGAATGAGCAGCGGGAAATCAATACCCAGTAGAGGGCTGAGTATTAATTAATGCACTAACGAACCAATCCACGCTAATTCCTGCTAAAAACCAGGCAAAAGTTTGGATAATGGAGGGGTATTTTTGGGGAGTGACCCCCCCCAGGCACCTCAGCCTTGAGTGGTGTTGACTTCCCAAGCCAACAGATGGGTTGGAGGGTTCATTCCCTGGGTTTTGATGGTGTCCCATGGGGTGTTTTCCCACAGGAGACCCGGCTGCTCCTCCACAAACCCCCATCCCCGAGACCCCGACGGCGCCGCGCCCGGAGAGCACGACCCCCACCCTGAGGGGTGAGCAGGGGGGCAACTGGGGCCCTGGGATTTGGGGGGGCCACCAAACCACCCCCCCGGTGGTGTGGGAAGCCGAATATTCCCGTTAATTAAATTCCCTGGAGTGACACCATTTCGGAGCTGCCGGATAACGGAGCTGCCCTTTAATTATTGGAATCGGAGCTGGAATTAAGGTGGAATTTCACACCTTTTTCCCTGCAGGAACCGGCCCCTCTCCAGCAGGAGAGCCTGGAGCTGATGGGCCACCCCTGGAGATGCTTCCATCACCAGACACATCCACCCCGGGAGAAGGGACAACCCCAGTGCCCAACACCCCCTCAGACAGTGCCACAGGTTGGGCCACTTCCCATGGGAATCTATCCCACCTCCGGGATCATTCCAGCCTCAGACACCTCTCTGTCTTTCCCAGGGGATTTGCCCCTTCTCTCCAAACTCCTCAGTGAGGCTCCTCCCACCAGCCCCACCTTTCTGGATAAAAAAAATCCCCCTTTCTCTGTTCTTTTCCAGGTTCCACCCTGGCCTGGACCTCTTCCATTGGTAAGACGAGCTTATTTTGGGAAGGAGGGGCTTCTTTTCCCGAGTTTTAAGCTCCAAAGCCCTGGCGGGGCTGCAGGAGTTTTATTCCATGGGAATGTCACCGAGGTGGGACGGGCACAGCACCCAAATTCCTTCCTGGAAAGAAGAATTCCAAGTTTCATCCCTCCCAGGGCGGGGAGGGCACCTCAGGACTGTATCCAAGGGTTTTTGGGCTCTTTGTGGAGCCCTTTGGAGCTGGGCTGTGCCCTCATCCATGGCTGGAAGACGCTCAGCAATCCCTGTGTCTTTTCCACAGGACTCCTGGTGTTCCTGGTGCTCCTGGTGCTCCTGGTGCTCACAATCCTGGCCTGCAAGGGGAGAATGTAAGTATTCCAAACCCCACGAGGTCTTTCCACCCCAGGGATGAGCTTTCCTAAGAGCCAAGGAAAGGCTCTGGAATGCTGGTGATGCTCCTGCTCCCTCCCCAGGCACCCCCGGCGGGGCTATGGGGTGACACCGAGGGACATTCCCATGGTGGCTCCTGCCGCTGGGAATGAGGAGGTGCCAGCCCCTGGAGTGATGCCCATGGGATGAGCACCCACGGCCGGGCAGCTCGGTGCGCCCTGCCAGCCCCAGGGATGCTCCAGGCTCCCAGGGAAAGCTGGCACACCTCCCTGAGTGCTGGCACATCCCGGTCTCCGTGCGGAGCACCCTCATCCCAGGGACGTGTGGCTGCTCCTCCCAGCCCGATTCCCATGGAAGGCACGGCTCCAGCTCCCACAGGTGAGGGGGGTCCCACAGCAGGAGCCAGGACAGGCAGGAATGTGGTCTGTGGATGGTGGGGGTGGGCAGGGAATGGGAGGGGGGCNTGGGATGCCAGATTTGGGGATTTGGAATGCTGGATTTGGAGTGCTGGGATTTGGTTATTTGGGATGCTGGATTTGGGTGTTTGGGATGCCGGGATTTAGGTGTTTGGGATGCTGGATTTGGGGGGTTGGAATGCTGGGATTTGGAGTGCTGGGATTTGATTATTTGGCATGCTGGAATTGGGTGTTTGGGATGATGGAATTCAGGGGCTTGGGATGCCAGGATTTGGTGTTTGGGATGAAGCTGAGCTGCCCTGCTCCAAGCAGTGCCCATTCCCTGTCCAGCAGCACATCCAGAGTCGGCCCAGCTGGACACCAACCCCATCCCTAGAGTGCCTTTGTCCCCAAATTCCCCCAAGGAGGAGGAGAGGGACCTATCCAGGGATCCTTCCACACATCCTCACCCTTTCCTGCCCTTTTCCAGCCAAGCCAAGCACAGCCAAAGGTTCTGGCACCATCCTGTCCTCGGATGCAGCTCGGGGATCCTTTGGAAGCATTTCCAGCACTGATCCAGGCTCTGGATCCCCATCCCCACCCCTCTGGCTGCTCCCAGGGATCCCAGCCTGCAGGGATTTCACCACAGACACTCCCAGACACCAAAGGCAACGACAGGACCTCGGGAACCTTTTCCTTTGATTTTTTTAACTGATTGGGAGTTGGAGGCTGGATGGTGGGAAGGGCTGGATTGGGATGAAATCCATCTCAGCAGCGCCGAGGACTCGTTGGACACCGGTATTCCCATCCTGGAAAAGTGGCAGCTGCCACTTCTCAGCTGGATGGCAAAAGCCTGGAAGGCAGCAGGGATCCAGCAGCTGGAATTCCATGTTCTTTCCGGGCCGCTGTGCCTTGTGCTCCTCTTCGTGGGGAAGGGACAAACCAAACCCTGCAGCCAATGGGATGGCTGGAAAACAGCTGGAAAACAGCTGGAAGGGAGCCCTGGAGCTTCCTGGTGCAGTGTCCACACCGAGCTTTGTGGTTCCGTCCCGATCCAGGTGTGAATTCCTGCCTGGAACGTGTTCCTGGAGTCAGCACTTGGAACAGCTCCAGCTCCGTGGAGAACCACGGGAATAACAGGATGCAGGAGCTTCCTCGTGCTCCTGGCCCGTGTCCAAGGGCAGGGCTCTTCCAAACCCACTTTCAGTTTTGATCTTGCCTGGCACAGGCTCTGGGATTGTGGCCCAGGAGCCACGGAGAGAAGAGTCCACCGGCACTTCCGAGAGCTCTGCTGGGAATTCAAGGCAGCCAAGGCACTTCTTAAGGAAAAGGGGGAAAAAAAAGGAAGTATTAAGGCTTTATTTTTGTTATAAATTTAATTTTGGGGATTAAAAGCTCCAGCTGGTTTGTCTCGGAGTGAGACTGGATCCAAAGCAAAGCTCTTCCCTCCTGGTTTGGTGCCAGGGAAAGGGAAACAGCCTGGGAAAGTCCTTGGCTGCAGGGAGGGGAAGTGAATTCCCGGGAGGGATTAACAGTTTCCTCCCATCGCTGGCCAGGGAAAGGCCATTTCCCAGAAATAAACTGGCCCTTTGGGAACTTCCCAGCCTCGTGGTTCCTCTCCTTGCAGTGGATCAGACGGATTTCCCCGGGGTGCGGGGGGGAGGGAGGGATATCCGGGAAGTTGGGTGCCCTTGGCAGAGCTCACAGGGAAAATGCTCGGCAATTAACGCTGTCCCGCCCCACCCCATCCCGTCCTTTCCGGGCGTATTCCTTGGAATATTCTCCTCCCGCTCCGGTACCCACCTGATGAGGGAGCTGGGAAGGCTCCGGGGAGCAGGAAGGGATTCCCTAGAGCTGGAGGGGCGGCTCCTGGGATGCTGGGAAGGAGGTGAGCACAGCCAGGGCCCCGAAGCGCTGCCGGGCACACGGCGGGCACAGCAACCCCCCGGCGTCGCTGCCACTGCTCTGAGGGAGGAAAGGTGGGAATTCAGGGAACAGGGAGCTGCAGGAATGCCAGCTCTGCCTCCAGCCCCGGCCACCACCCCCCACAAGGCACGGAGAGCCCTTAGGGAGTCATGGAATCCTTCAGGTTGGGAAGGATCGTTGAGATCCACCCCCGGCACGGCCAAGGCCAACACTGGCAGTGCCCCCAAGTGCCACATCCACAGGGCTGTGAAATCCATCCAGGAATGGGGACTCTCCCCCTGGATAACCCTTTCCATGAAGGAATTTTCCCCCAAATCCAACTAACCCTGCCCTGTCACAGCCCGAGGCTGCTCCCTCTTGTCCTGCCCTCGTGTCCCCGCTGATGGATCAGATCCTGGACACGGAGCTGCCCAGAGGGGTCACTGGACAAGGATCCATCCCAGAGCCACAGGGTGGGATCAAAGCCCAGCCTGGAGCCCAACTCCATCCCACTGGGATGTTCCATGGGCTCAGCAGAGGCTCCAGGACTCAGGTATGGGATTTGACACCACAGACCCCAAAACTGGCTCCACTGAGCCCACGGTTGGTCTCCGTTGGGAGCTGCAGGATTGAGTGGAGCCCTGGGAAGGGCAGCACCTCCCGGAATCCCCCAGCTGTGAGCAGCAGGATGGGGAGCTGGGGGTGTGACATCCCTGCTCAGGACAGGGGCTCCAATCCCCAAATCCCAGGGAAAGGACATACAAGGGTAACTGGGAGCTTCTTCACCACCAGCCTGGAGTTGGGATCCAACATATTGGTACATCCCGACACGCAGCAGGTCAGGGATACTCCGCCCCTGGCAGCCTCACTCAGCAGCTCCACCCGCAGGAAACGCTCCTGGGAACAGGGAAAAGGGGAGTGACACCCCTCAGAGGGAGCTGAGAGGCTGGGGAGGTTGTTCCAGGGGCAAAATCCCAAATTCTGGGGGAAAAGGGGAAAAGGGGAAAAGGNGGAAAGGAATCTTGGATAGAAGAACTCAGGATCTGTGGAAAACAACACCCAAATGCAAGAACTGGGGGGAGGGGGGAGGAAATGCTGCAATCCTGTGTTTTCCTGCTGGAATCCCAGAATGGAACAGCAAAACCAGGAAAAACATGACCTTGGCTATCCTGGTGTGTGCCAGCACCAGTCCTGAAACTCAGGGTCAGAGGGAATCTCAGGATAATCCTTAGGTGCAGGTATCCTCGCTCACCCCACTGGGGGGCTTTCCTGCCTTGGGAAGGTGTCACTTACCCCAGCCCTGGCTAAAAGGTGTTCCAGGGATTTGGACATCACGAGACACTTCCTGGCCCGTGTCACCGCCACGTAGAGCAGGTTCCACTCATCCTCAGGGATCATGCCTAGGGTGGAGAGGGGATGATCCCGACATTTAGGGAGCAAGGATGAACAGCTCTGCCCTTCTTCCAGTGCCTCATCCAGCCTGGACAAGCCTTGGAGCAGCCTGGGCTAGTGGGAGGTGTCCAGGGAAGGGCTGGCATGGGATGGGCTTGAAGGTCCTTCCAACCCAGCCCCTGGAATCACTCTGCTCCCTGGGAAGGGCCCAGCTGCTCCCAAACATGAGCCTCAGGAAAGCTGTGCCTTTGCCAAGCCTGCAGTTGGTCTTTCTATGTTGCTGCATGGCTACAATTGCAGGAATATTCATGGAATCAGAGAATCCTTAAGGTGGGAAAAGAGCTCTCAGACCATGGATTCCAACTGTTCCCCAGCACTGACCATTGTCCCCAAGTGCCACATCCACAGGGATGTGAAACCACTCCAGGGATGGGGACTCCAAACCTCCCTGGGCAGCCCTTTCCATAAGGAATTCCCCCTGGGATGCCCAGGCTGTTCCCTGCACTCCCAACCCCCCTTGCCCCGCTCCAGTGCCCACCTCCCTCCTGGATTCCCAGCCCTCCTCCCCACCAGTGTCCAGGGGATCTGGGGGCATTTCTAGGATCAGTGTGCTGGATCCATGGGATCTGTGTGGCTCTGGGATGTCACCCTGGGGGGCTCTCTGGGTTTCCCATGGGATGTGACTTCTCCGTGGCTGCCACACTGGGAATGTCCCATCGTGTCTCACCTCTCCAAGGGCACAAAACCATGGAATTGTTGGAATGTCAAGTTGGGAACGATCTTTGAGGTCACAGAGTCTGATGATTAACCCAGCACTGCCAAGGCCACCCCTGCCCATGTCCCCAAGTGCCACATCCACAGGGATTTGAAATCCCCCCAGGGATGGGGATTCCAGCCCCTTCCAAGGCCTGACCCCCCTTTCCAGGCCCAAATTCCCCCTCCTGTCCCCCCTGCCCCTGCCCTGGCCCAGCCTGAGCCCGTTCCCTCCCCTCCTGTCCCTGTTCCCTGGGAGCAGAGCCCGACCCCCCCCGGCTCCCCCCTCCTGGCAGGGCCTTGCAGAGCCACAAGGTCCCCCCTGAGCCTCCTTTTCTCCAGGCTCAGCCCCCCCAGCTCCCTCAGCCCCTCCTGCTGCTCCAGCCCCTTCCCCAGCTCCCTTCCCTGCCCTGCACACTTTCCCACTCCCAGAGCCCAGGGAGCAGCCCCCTCACCCAGGGCAGGGATGTTTCTCCCCTGGGCAGTCCCGCTCCCCGCCGGGGCTCTCACAAAGTCATCCATCACCAGCACCGTGTCGAATTCCAGCCCCTTGGCTTGATGGACAGTCCCGATGAGATACTCTGGATGCAGCAGGTGAGGGAAGAAGGAAGGGAGGGATAAAGGTCAGTCCTGGTAGCAAAGGAGGGGTTTGGGATTTCATTTCAGTCTCCATGCGTTTAATTTCTCCCCAAAGAGAAATTGTTGGGAATCCTGATGGATGAAGGCAATTCCCAGCCCCGACTCCCAGACAGGAATGTCCTTTATCTGAGGAATTTTCTCTCTGATTGTTTTGTCCCCTCCCCACATTTCAGTCCAAGCACATGAATATCCATAGAATCCTATGGAATGGTTTGGGTGGGAAGNAGGCTGGATCCCAGTTGGAGCCCCTGGCTGAATCCCAGCCCCAGGATGGATCCCAGTTCAGCTGGAGCCCCTGGCTGGATCCCAACCCCAGGATGGATCCCAGCTCAGCCCCTGGCTGGATCCCAACCCCAGGCTGGATCCCAGCTCAGCCCCTGGCTGGATCCCAACCCCAGGCTGGATCCCAGCCCTGCTGTGCTCGGCTCCCCCGGTACCTGCCCGGCATTCCTGGCCCACGTGGCAGCTCCGGATGCTCCGCAGCAGCTCCGGGATCCGCGCCCGGTGTTTCTCCACGATGGAAATCTTGCCCTGCAGGTCCAGGTCGTTCCCATTCCCAGCATATTCCCGGAGCCCCTGGAAGCCCCCGGAGCCCGCCCAGTGCCGGATGAAGGGATCCTGGATCAGCAGCTGCTCTGCAGGGAGGGATGGGGGGGGGAGAGGGGGGTTAAATTGGGTTATAAAATCACTGTTATATCAAGGAATGGAATTCTTATAATATTATTAATAGATTATGATGTCCCATTGTCATAATGTATATTCTGACATTATGGGTGGTGTATTATATAATATCATTCTATGTAATATATAATA
>VXBX01005094.1:0-14815 GCA_013400415.1 Scytalopus superciliaris
CTCTTCAAGCCATAAAATCTTTTTAGGTAAGTTCTGCTCTTTTTTACTAATTTTACTTTCCATTTTCTGCATCCCGGTTTGGTTGATGACTGGACTTGTACCAGGAACAGAGAGAGTAAACTTTGAGGCATTCAGTGATAGACAAGTGACACTATCTTATGGGAAAACAGAAGATGCAAGTTATGATACAGTTACAACAGAAACAGACAGGGACCTTTCCCAGAAAACATGATTCTGTTTCAAAGGAAGGAAGAAAGAAGTAGAGGGAATTTGTTAATAGAGTGTGCTGTGCATTACAATGTTACTTCTTCAGAAAGGAAATACAGTTTTAAGTAAAAGTAAACACAGTCAGCTTTATTCAGGTGATTGACACCGATTTCCTAAGGATTAGAGGTTTAATTAATGCTTCTGGTGTTCTGTAGAAAACTTCCCAGACATCTGAGTTGTATGGTTTATCTGTGAACATAGGCTTTAAAAAAAGTATTGAGAATTAAGCTGCATAGAACAATCATTGGATTATTTGTACTGAGTAATTAGGAAATGGAAAAATGCCACATACCTTTTTGTGCTAGTTAAATATGTTGCAAACCAAACGCAAATATATTCTGAAGTATTTGGACTTGCTAAGGTATTCTTTGACATTTCTTCAGTATTCAGATCTTATTTCAGATATTTTTACTGACTTAATATTTCAAGGACTCAATAGAAGGGACTGGTCCTGTGAACTTTTAAAGGGTATGTTGCAAGGCAGTAATCTCATAGACTTTAGTGAGATTCTTCTGGGCAGAATTTTTATGTCAGTGACACAATTCAGCGATTCCATTGATTTTTATGACATGTCTTGAACACAGATTTGCATAGAGTCATAGAATCATTTATGTTGGAAAAGACCTTTAAGATCCTTGAAAGTGGTTGAAATAGGCATCTAGTAAATATAGCCAGTGCAGTGGAGTCTTCTGTTACAGAAATGCAGTTGCTGTTCATCTTGTTAACAGGGTTTGAGTAACTGTTGAACCAACCTTTCTGAACAAGCTGCATGAATACAGGGTGGTCTTTTTAAAGCTAGTCACTGTGAAGGTGCAATCTGTGTCTGTGTAGAGTGCTGAACTAGGGATAGGAAACTCAGAAAGATGATCTAGTGAGAATACTGTGACTGTTTTGTCTAGAACTGCGTGGGACTCAGTTCTGTTCAATGCATCATGTTTTGAGAAGTGTTGGTATAACCACATGGTGATTGTTTTCAGATATGACCTTTATCTACTCAGAGTGCTTCTTTCTCCTGTCAATTAAAGGCTGTTTTGATTTAGGTTTGATATTTTCTTAACGTTGTTTTTAAGGATATATGGCAACTTTATTCCATGAGTACTCAGCTCTTGATAATTGACACTCATAATTACGGAGTTCAGGATCAAAAGTGAATCATTTTAGAGACATGTCACCGTGGTATGAAATTTTTTTGAGAACGGTTTCAGCATGAACTCCTCAGCTATCCTTGAAGCATTGTGTTGATACAAAGAGGTACATAATTTCCTATTGTCTCTTTTCTTCCTCTTTGATTGCTTTCTATTGGTCATCAAGTGGCACAAGCTCACGGAAAAGATGACAATATGTCTTTATGGGTACTCCTGGTACATTTCTATAAATACATTCAAACAAAATTAAATTTCTATGGCTCTTTACTATCTTCTTTACTGTTTAACATTTACAGAATTGCCTCCAAGGTTAATCAGGTGTTAATATCAAGCAATGCCCATTTTCTTCAAAGTCTATCATATTGTCAGTAGATACCTTTTCCTAGTAATGTTCAGATTTCTGTTTTAAGAAATTGCAGCTATGCAAACAAGCTTATCTGGGCCAACTATAAAAAATCATTGTTCTAATTAGTAGTTGTCACATAGCAGAAAAAGACAATGCACCTTTTGTTCCATGAAAAGCCTGCTTTGCCTGCTTGCAAAAATGCATGGATTTCTTTTCAGTGGCTTTACATAATTGGTATGTTTCGTTCCTGTGATCCTACAGTTTCCAAGTGATTCAGACATACGTGTCCAACTTTGTTTAAGCTATTTGATGGTAATCTGTTACAGAAGTTGGTAGATGGCATGAGCATGAGGGCTGCTTTGTTTGTCTAGAGGAATGGCATATGCGTAAACTGAATTAAGGAATATTTATGTTGAGACTGCTGAAATTATTGACAGCCCATTTTTAAAAGTGAGCCACTGTTGAGAAACAAGGTTGCTCAATGCTGACTGGGACACAAGGACTCTTGGGTTTTGAGTGCCTGCATAAATGTGGTCTGAATCCATTGTGTAAATTCACAATGTGAGTTGCTAAGTTGTGACACTGATTTTGTGTCTGCACCAGGGAAGCAGGTCCAGTAGCACATAACTTGTCAAAGAGACATACAAATTGAGCAAATACTGTAGAAATCATTATAATTGATAGCTCTGCTGGCACAGCGACTGAAAGTATGCAACATCTCCCCTTTTTAACTCAGACTGTTAAAGTTGGTTGAATCAATCCCAGTGAAGCCTGGATTGTTAACCTAAAATTTCAGTGAATCAATGGAGAGTTTGATTCCAAGTTAAAAACAAGCTATCTGCAAGATCATTGATCTGCTTTAATCGTGAGAAGGTTCTTAAAAGTCTGTTATGTGAATTTGTGAGAGCTGATATTTTCTCTGAAGGCAGAGATCTGATAGTTGATAGTAGCTGGAGAGCCACTGAATGCAACACTAATCTTGAATATTGAGTCTGAGTCATCACACGTCTTGAAAAATGGTGTTAACTTCTTTGGACACTCATCTCCCATCATCCTTCAGCTATCCGCAATTTACTTTGGAGTAAATTTTTCTTCTGTGATTATCAGAGCAAGGTGTTCTGATGGACTGGTGACATAAGCCATACAAACAACAGTGTCATCTATAAAGTTCTGAAGGAAATAAAAAACACAGTTATACTCTTTTACTTCTAGAGTGACTCTGGGAAAGATACAAGAAATGCCATGTTGATGTACTAGAATCTGACTCATTGCTGCTCTGTGGCTTTGGTGTATATACCCTATGGTGCTATGTATTACTTACATTTTCATTTTTATTGAAAGCCTTTTCTTTAAAAAAAAAACCCCAAACTACTTTTAAAAATCCCTTAGTGTAGGAGGAGTAGACTGAATTAAATACTTTGAACTCTGTCAATTTTTAAATGGTACTTGGGGTTCTTTGCATTAATTCAGAGTATTTTGGTTTGCTTGGCTGGTAGACTTTCCAGAAACTGCATTTTTTTACCTCTGAAGTTAAAAGTGTAGACAAAATGCAATTTTCCTAATGGCATGAACCTCTTTTATTAACAGATAGGCTTTTTTAAAAAAAGTTGATTAAAATCCTCTACAAAGAAAAATCTTTTGACATGAGTCCCAGAAAAATAATTGTCCATTCTATAAATCTGCATTAATTTATTGTTTTCACTGTCATGATCTGATAAAATACTGTTTTGTTGCTGTCACATTCTCCTTCCCAGTCACCACTTCGAAAACTAGTGCAGAAGAAGAAAATAATTTAAATGTGCTATTTAAACTTGCACAGGAAGTTGTGAAGTATTCAATCTCCATAGAAAAGACACAATTTTTTGGGGAAAGATAGAACACTAAATGGAACACATATGTCCCTGGTAAGGAGCAGGCACCTTTCCTTTTNGAGCTAATCTACAGCATTACATTTCAAATTATTGTATTACCAGAGCTTTGCATGTTACTGGCCTGCCACAAAACCATAATAAATTATAATTTCTGAACACTTAGTCTGCTACAGCTTCTGAGTTCAGACATGCATTTTATTTTGCATTTGGTGTAGAACAGTTCCATACATACAGCACACAACTCAATTAATAAGTAGTAACTTCTGAAGTGTTAGTACTTTGATGGCTTTCAAGACAATATCTGCTATTCTCCCCTCATCTCTCCAGGTAGCTGTTTCATTGCAGAAGGCAATCAGGTTGGTCACACATTATTTAACTTTGCTTTGAAGACCAGGGTGACATTTGTTTTCTTCCAGTCCTCAGACACCTCTCTTGACTGCCGCAGCCTTTTAAAGATGATCATGAGCTTGCCCAGCTGTGGTGTCCAACAGCTCTCTCACACTCCTGGAGGAATCCTATCAGGGCCCATGGACTTGTGGATGTCATGTTTGCTTAGGTATTCTCTAACCCACTCCCCCTTGACCAAGGGGAAGTCTTCTTTCCAAAATNTAACCTGCAGAATAAGATAAAATGCTCTGTTACAAGGTTCTGTCCTCTGGTTCTGGTCATACCAGATCTGTTAGCAACTTTTTGTCATCTAAGTTTGAGTTGCTGATATAAAATTCTGAAGAACGAATTTTTAAGTTAGAAAAAATATTGTAGCTTTCTTGATTTCCTGATAGAATTATATGCAACATTTTGTAGTGTGAGAAGATGAGCTAATCTACAGCATTACATTTCAAATTATTGTATTACCAGAGCTTTGCATGTTACTGGCCTGCCACAAAACCATAATAAATTATAATTTCTGAACACTTAGTCTGCTACAGCTTCTGAGTTCAGACATGCATTTTATTTTGCATTTGGTGTAGAACAGTTCCATACATACAGCACACAACTCAATTAATAAGTAGTAACTTCTGAAGTGTTAGTACTTTGATGGCTTTCAAGACAATATCTGCTATTCTCCCCTCATCTCTCCAGGTAGCTGTTTCATTGCAGAAGGCAATCAGGTTGGTCACACATTATTTAACTTTGCTTTGAAGACCAGGGTGACATTTGTTTTCTTCCAGTCCTCAGACACCTCTCTTGACTGCCGCAGCCTTTTAAAGATGATCATGAGCTTGCCCAGCTGTGGTGTCCAACAGCTCTCTCACACTCCTGGAGGAATCCTATCAGGGCCCATGG
Organism: Scytalopus superciliaris; assembly: GCA_013400415.1. NCBI lineage: Eukaryota > Metazoa > Chordata > Aves > Passeriformes > Rhinocryptidae > Scytalopus > Scytalopus superciliaris. Next base: position 4,917 of record VXBX01005094.1, read on the forward strand.
ACTTGTGGATGTCATGTTTGCTTAGGTATTCTCTAACCCACTCCCCCTTGACCAAGGGGAAGTCTTCTTTCCAAAATTCCTTACCCTTGTCTCGTGGGTCAGAATTTCCTGAGAGATGGTCATGTCAGTGAAGGCTGATGCAAAAGAAGGCATGCACCATTTTTGGATTCATATATGTGGTTAGGCCCATATTTTGGTCAGAAAAGTTCTGGAGTATATTATAACTGATAGAAAAAAGCAATTGTCAAAAATTTCAAGTATTTTTTCCTAGTTGTGACCTGAAATCAATTAAACTTATACATCAGTTCCTATGGTGCAAAAACTGAACCTTGTTGTAAATTAACAGTTTGATTATGTGTAAGAGCTTTGCAGCTGAAATGCCAGGATAGGGAAGCAGCAAAGAGCTTCATCACTGTCATTTCATCAAAGATACTCAGGGTGTTTTTGCTGTATTTTCTGTGGGGCGTTGAGCACTTCATAGAGAAAGACCTGTCCTGCTGTCCTTGAAGGTGACCTCCTAGGAAAAATATCCTTAGAACCTGGAACAACTTCCTGGTGATATTCAGGAGGTCATGTGGATTTTAGCATGCCATTGTTTCATTATTGTAGGAAAGTTAATGAGATGCATCTTGACAAGCATGCAGGTATGTAGTACATGGCCCATACACTTGTCTCCCAGTGGATCCATCCTAGGAAACACGGAGTTTGTCTTCAGCAGAGAGAGTCCAGAGCTAGTTGCAAATCACATTCTTATGCAAAGAAGCTGTTTAAAACCTGAAGGTTTTTTAGTTTTGCTTCAAACTGTGTATATAAACAGACATTTTGATTTTTGAGAACTGCGTTTTCTGACAGCACAGTTTTTAATTGTTATAAATAGCTCTTCATGAAATCTCTCCTGTACAAAACATGCTGGCTCCATTTTGCTGCCTGTTAGAACAGCAAAGTATCTTGGCTACCTGACAAGTCTATGGTCTTCATGGTTTGTGGCAATAAAAATATGATGGCCTTAATGTGGATGCCCTTTGGTTTGAGTGGTGATGTTTTAGAATACCCGCAGGTCAGGAAGGATCACAAGTTCTCTCATCTATTTGATTAATTATACCATCTGACATGTGGATGGCAAAATATGAATTAGATTGCTGGAAGTATATTACAAAATAACACAGGTTTGGTCCACTACAAACAGCTAAGACTAATTCTTTCACATAAATAACAGATTTCTTCTAAGAAATGTGGATGATTCAGAAGTATTTGGACAGAAATCAAATCATAAGTATCACCCTACCCTGTAAGAATAGCTAAAGCTGACTCTACTAGAGCTGTAAACAACAGTCTCATCTGGCTAAACGTGCACTGAAATTCCAACTGGCAACAGGACTTGAACATTTTGAATAATGCCAAAATAACAGAACAGCATATGCTGTCCTCTCATTTAACTTTTTCTGATAAATGGCTGTTACTGCTTAACATCATTAGTTTTTTATGCTAATCTTGGAGTATCTACTTAAGACTCTGAATTTTATTAAGTAGAAGGAAATACCTCTGTGTTTCAAAGGCTGATGACCTCTCAAAGAGAGAACAACACTGATTTCTCACTATCAAGGGGAATGACAGCAGCATGGAGAAATGGCTTTTCCTTGCCTGCCAGTGTAGAAAACTTGTCTGAGTCTGGACTAGTATTGATTGCTGACTTTTTAAAAAGACATGCCTACCTTTTGTTGAAAGAAATGCTATAAAGACCTTACTTTGCAGTCAATTAATCTAGAGTAATTTGTTTTCCTGATTCTGTTGCCAGATTTGCTATCAAGGTACAAGCCACTTTTTGTAGTGGATAAAGAGACTTAACTGATAAAACAGTTTGTTATGTTTCTCTGCTGTAAAGTACATTGATCTTGCTCATGGAAAATGTACGTACTTTCTCCTTTGTTTGAACTGTACCTCTGTTTTTTCAGTAATTGTTGTCTGTGACTTAGATCTCATTAGGATTATGCCAAGGTCACTGAATGGCATGTCAGCTTAATTACAGTGGCTTTCAAGCTGAACAGTTGTGACTCACAAATAGGAATTCACAGTTAGGTAAATGAACAATCTGAAATCTTCAAGCTGCATGCCATGCAATGCTTAGCTTCTTGCAGTAGGATGCTGAGTGAAGACTGTATTCCTTGGCTCCAGTGAACAGCAGCTAAATTCAAAAAGCCCTTCACTTGAAACAGGACTGAGCACCCCAGGATTGGCTGTAAATTGCAATTTTTAGCTGTCTTATTTTAAACAGATTAAAAATGAACAGTTTGTTATCCCTATGTTATCCTGGTTGAAAAGTTGTATAACATTGGTAGTAAGGGTGAGACATTTGGTACAGTAAAGGAAAGGCATATGTTAACAATAGAGTGACTTGTCCATTGCAAACAGTGAAGTATTAAATAGTTCTAAGCACTCCATGGGAAAGAAAAAAAAGGAAGGTCCATCCGTCAAGTTAAAAGTCCATTTCTTAAGGAAAGTTCTTAAGCAGCCTGCACCGTTTTGCCCCAGAAGTTTCCATGTGTTGAAAACCACCGTCTCATAATTATATCAGGATATGTGTCATTGACCCACGTAAGAATTTGGTTTGCAATGAGAGGCAGCTCCCATTTTTAGTGATCTCTCTTTCTTTTTATACTCTGTTTTACCAAACTGACATCCATGTATCTTATAAATCAGACTGTCATGATGCTTTTATAGTATAATTGGCTTTATTTTGCACTTAAAAGGTCTTGCAGTGGTGCTTGTCTACACAGACATCAGATGTATCTAATAAAAAATGTCAGAACACAGAGGAAGGAAGAATACAGCAGTAAACAGAATCTTTTTTTCATGCATTCCCAAACAGATACATCTAAGAACAATTCTCATTTATGCTTATAGTCACTGTTTATTCAGATTTGAGCAGAATTAACTCAGGTGGTTTTGAGTACAGGCACAAGAGAAAAGGGCATTTTTCTAGTTAAAAATTATAACAGTGTACCTTTTATGTTGTCCCTCAAGTTAAAATAACTGAAGTGCATGAGAAATCTCTGCTAGCAATAGACAAAGTCAGTTCTAGTGGCCAGACTAAGTAATGATCAAGGGTAGAGTTGGGTGCTGTGATCAGGTAGACTGTGGTCCAGATCAAAGATGCCAAGAAATGTCCTCTTTCAAAAACCTTGTCAATAGCACCTCACATCCATTGGCTCAAACCAGCAGTCTGAGGAACCTAGGCTGCAGATTGGGATTAGAGCTAGACTGGAAATCTAAGCAGTCCATGAACAAATGATTAAAATGCAGTAATTAGAACAGAGCACTAAGAACCAGAGATTCCTATCCAATGCAGGATGAAGACTGGTGCAACACAAACAAGGATTAGGACTGAGGAGTGAAAGATGATCTTTGCTGTATCTTATGAGTATCCTGGTTGTTCCAGGCTACTCTGTTGGCTTCACAGGCTTGCCTTTCATATCCTGGAATATTGATTTATGGAAGCACAGAAGTGGCCAGGTGTATCTAGTTTAGTTTATTTAGGTTGAACTCTTCCTGACAAAAACTCCCCCTGCCATTGACATGTGGCATTGTGTAATTGATTGTCTCTCTGGGTCAGATAAAGCACTGACAGAGAAAAGAACTTCCTAAGGGGCTCTTCAGTTTTCAAGCTTTCACCTTGGCCTCAGTTTCTCAGGATATCTGAGAACTGGGCTTTGCTGCAGTGGTTTGCAATCTCATAAGTGCCAAGTTAGGGAAGAGTGAAGGCACTTTACAGGGCATGTGCCTTACCCATTTCTCAGAATGATATGTACATATTTGTGTATTCTGTCTAATAAACTGTAAGTGCAATACTGAACATAATAAAAATGCTGGACCATTTTAATGGAAGGAGAAGAGTAAGATGGGTACATTCAGGTTTTCTTAACATTTCATCTGTTTAATTCATTCTCAGTAATTAAACTTCTAGACTGACTGTGGAATGGAAAATAAAGATCACAAAAGAGAAGTACTGTGTCCTTACGCTTAAAATGCACATAGTTGTTGACTCAGATTTTTAAAATACAAAAATTTTTCTAATTAGTTTGAGATATGAGTTCTGAGCTTCTCTTACAAAATCAGCAACAAAATGAGCTACTAACATGCAAGTCATTACAGTCTCTTTTGTCAACATGCTATGGCTTGATTTAATTTTCTATGGAATTAAATTGATAGATGAAAAGTATCACAATTACTTCAATACAAATTAAGTAGCTAAACTTCTAGTTAGCACATCAGATATGAATAGTTATTACTGAGTACATTTTGCTATGGTTGACTGGGCAATTGACAACAGCAGTGCTTGCCTGTAGAATGATGATGGTTGACTCTAATCAGCTTGTAGAATTCATTGTGACTTGGTGCTTCCTGGGACAGTGATCAAAGTCCTGTGAATCATTCTAATGCAAAGAGTTATTCATTATACTTCTCGGCACATTCTTTGAGAGATTTGTCAGAAGATTTGGGATTTCTAGTCACAGGTGGTAGCCTGTTAGGCCTTCATGATGTTTTTTTTGGAGATTAGTGGCTAGTGTTCCATAGAGACACGAGATATCTTCATTACTGTATGCAGTAGTCTAGATTTTTAAAAAATTATGTTCAAAGCTTGGTGTCTCAGCAGTGTCTTTCTGAGGAGTCCACTATGCAAAGGTATTTAAGAGGCAAGAAAAAGCAGCCAGTATTCACTGCTGTTTTTCTCCTCAGTGTTTCTCACTCAGTGTTATGAAATATGAAGACAGAAATGAACATTGCGTAAGACAAAAATATGACTTTTCTGAAATACTGTCATGAAACCATTCAGTTGGGCATGTTTAGCTCTGTAATTTGCCATCTGCATAAACAGAATAATCTGGGACTCAATATGCAGGCTATGCAAAGAACAGGATATATAATTTTTCAGAATCTCTTCCAAATTTTTTAAGTATGGGAATTGGCTGAACACCAAGCAGCACCAGATTATGTCACTTCCAGGGAAGGTTTGCTGTGCACCTCGTATCACTGGAAAAGTTGCATAAAATTAGATGAGTTTCTAGCATACATCATCTTCTCTGTCACTTAGAATTTTATATTCCAAGTGAATGGAGTACAGTGTCTCTTAGGAGACAAGAGAAAGGGAAGTCTTTTGACAGGCAAAACCAATTGCATTGCAGCTCCACCACATACAAGGTAGTTCAGCCCTGCTGTCATAGCTGCTGCTTGACCTCTGAAGGCAGCAGTCTTCCCCGTGGAACTAAAGACAGAAAAGACATCTGTCGTCCTCAGTAAGCTCAGGGAAGTCTTGCATGTGCAATTCCCTCGAATAAGCTCTAAACAATATAAAATTTGCATCCCGGAGTCATAGTCTGTATCTTTGGTACTGCTTAAGTCTCTGGGACTGGTTTTGTCCCCAAGACTGTAAAAGAGTCTGCTGTCTGCAAAGACTTCTTTTGTGTGCCTCACAACCAAAACAGCATGAACAACCAAGGTATGCTATCTTTAAGGTAAAAACTTGCCTGTGTGCTGGAAGCCCATGTTAATAGTGCCATCTGGTGACATTTCATGTAACCCTATGCTGGTTTTGATACCATGCTCAATTTTAACATTATTTTTTTTTTTTTTTTTTTGCTTATGTTATGGGAGTGTTTTCTGTCATGCTAATACAATAACATGAAGTAGATCCTCAAGCATCTTTTGTTATTTGGTCTCATGAAGTGCTTTTAAGTCACTTTTCTCAACTTGAAGGCAGTTTTTTAGACATGATGACAGGACAAAAGGTCTGCAGTGTTGTCTTGGCTGGGAATTTGCCCAGTAGGAGGGATCTTGGACAGTATTCACTGGCTACTGCTATTAAAAACAAAAAGTCCACAACCAAACAAAAAAGCTTCCTGTGACTGTTTGCTGTAGTATTTAATTCAGCTGGTACTTGGTTAAGTGCCATATGAGTTATGTGATGAGGAAGCCAAGGAATGAACACTTTACTCTGATGAAATACATCAGTAAGGATGCATATGTAATCACATGATCCTAAGATCATAAAAAGCACTGTAAAATTTGCCACAACATGAAATTAGAAAGAGATAAACTGAGAACCTGTGTGATTTTAGCATGTGCAAATGGGTAAGAATTTTTCCTGGTTCAGATTCAGAGAGGCAGACCTACTCAGGTAGGATGTTGAGGCATATGAGTAAAGCATGTGCTGAAGTGTTTGTTGCATCCCTGTCAATAAGGATGTGAAGGAAAAGTATTTGTGTTCAAGCAATTTTACACACCTGCAGCTCTATGGACTTAAAGGAATGGGTCAGGTTCAAGAAGAATAGACTGTTCTAGCCTAATGTGACCCCTCTATTTAGTAATTTGAATTGTTTTCTCTATTAGGTTTTGTCTTCTACTTTGGGCATGGGATGACATTTAACCCCCTTCTGCCCAAAGCTAGAAGTACATCTGTCCCTTTGCAACCCTGTGTGTCCATAATGTCATAGTTCAGTTGGATTTGTCTTCTGAAATACAGCTTAGCTGCAAATAAGTATCAGTATCCCTGAAAATATTTAGGCATACTGCCACACCTTCTCTCACCTTTCTGGTATGGTATTGCTGCTTCTTCTTGGTACTGGCCATAAGTACTCAAAGTGATTTGAGCAACTTCAGGGGGAGTTGCTGAACTCACATCTCCCTGTATTCAGCTGAGCCTGTGCGTGCGGAAGTACAAACACGTTGCAATGTCTGTCCTTGAAACATTGGTTTCATTTCAGTGCCTGTTGTTAGGAGCTATGGAAATAAGGACTAATGCTGTCAGAGTTGTTATTATTATGCTGTTTTAAAATGGTTTTTGCGAAGTGCTCAGTTCTTTCAGTTCTCAGGATGTAACAGCGCTTTAGCAGGGGTGCTGTTCCTGAACTTGTCCATGCAGGGGAGATGCCTGAACTTCCTTATGAAAATGTGCAGAAAACTATTACAGTATGAAAGAGGCTTCCAGGATGCCTTCTTACAGAGTCCAATATCATGACATTGCAGCTGCCAGTCTAAAGTGGGAGAAAAAGATATTTGCAGTGAGGAATGGAAACTCAGGAAAAGCTTACATGAAAATCCTGTTACCACTTTTGAAAGCAGTCATAATCCTGGAGTGCCTTTGTCTGAAAAAAAAAAGAGAAATATACATGGTGGGATCAGAAAGGGAACTCACCACAGTTAAAAAGGGTGAATTTTGTCATACCTCCTACGCAATGACTACAAGTTAGGATGGGTTGGATGAGGCAGTAGGTGCTCCTTGTTTTTCAAACAAGGATGTACATTTTCAAATAAGGACAGTACATGTGCTCCTCAATACCTGCGTGCGTGATGAAATTGATACTGATAGGAATGTTTTTGGAGGGTAGCATTTTAAAGAAATTTTTGACCAGGAAAAAACACCAACCCAATCTATGGGGTTTTCTTTTGCTAAATAAATAATAGCTGCTAGAGTAAAAGTTTCAGAGTGTGTTTAAAGCTATGCAAATACATAAAAAATCCTTATCAAAGTACTTGAAACTAGATGATCTTTAAGGCCCCTTCCAACCCAAAACATTCTATGATTCTAATTATACAGCTATATGGAGTACAACAAACTAATCCTCCAAATAACTAAGACTGAGATTGTAGAAACTATTTTCTTTGAAGATTGATTAAATAAATAATTTTATTATACATTTTAGAGGTATTCACAAGGACGTTCTTCAGAAACAGAAAATATTAGTGATGCTGAAAATTGTTTCAGTGGTATGAATACAATAAACTCTTGCATAGCAACAGTTTTTGCCAGAAAAGTTTTGATGATAAATTAATCACCATACAATAGCACGAGGATTTAGGAGTTTGACATGCTAATGCCACTCTTATACCAATAAACTGACTTTGACATAGTTTGATGAAGTGTCCCATCTGCATCAGCCTGTCCTGCCCCAACTCTTCAGCCCTTTGATTTCCTGGGATTTCAGAGTAGGAGGGGTATGGGCACATTCTGGTTTCTAGGCTAGGAACCTAGGTTTCTCTTCTGGTTGAGAGACTAGGATGCTGCAGTGTACTGGGCTACACTTGAGCAAGTCTGTTCTCAGATTTTACTCTTCTATTGGTGGTGTAGGAAGGATAAGTAAACTCTGTGGCTTAACCTGCCCTGACTTTTCAAGACCAAACTAAAGCATCTTTTAAGAAGCCTTTTTTAGTCATAGGATCATTCTCTTGTCCCCTGGAAATAGGGATAATTTGAGATTACCCAAACTGGATGCCAGAAATCAACAGTGACTCTGACTATGCAGACTCTGTTGCATGATTTTCTGCACTGAACTGCCTTTATTCTGGCAGTACTAAGAGCAATCACTGTGTTTATGTGGCATCTAGCATGTTGTGTAGGCTGTCTAAACATGTGTCTTGTATGCCCTTGTCTTACAGTGAAGTGTATCTCTATTGTTGTTAGTTGAGATTTCCTAGTTCCCACCACATTCTTTGCTAGCTGAGGTCAGGTGTGACTTCCTCTGTAGCACATTGCTCCTGCTCCCCAGCAGCAAAAAACCCCAGCAACAGGTCAAACTACTCTGTCTTGCATATCTGTAGATAATACATACCAGCAACATTCAGCCCTTATACATATGTCTTTTTAATTGAGAAGTAATGCAGTCATTTTCCACACTGAAAAGAGAAAAGCTCAATCAGAAGGAGCAATAAAGGAAGAAAGAACATGAGTGAATCAGTAACAAGACAGGGTTTTCTGAAAGTAACTGAACTGCCCTCACTCAAAGCCCACTAAGAAAACAGTGTTGTCTTTGGATTGATCAGATTAAAGAGTTTTACAAAGACATCTGATAGAAATGAATAATGAATATAACAGAGGAGAAGTGACTCTCTTTCCTCCTAATGGAAGCTAGCTCAAGCATGAGGAGACAGTAAAGTAAGTATGATAAAATTCATCAGTGTTTGGAATATACAGAGTATGGTAGAAAATACAGTCTTAGAGTCTCTGTTTCTCATTTTCTACAGTGGGATTTCTGCTTTTTGTAAGGTCTTTTTTTTAGTTTTAAATAAAATAAACAGTTATTCAGTTCTCTGAATGAGGAAAAAAGTCTGGTTCTTCAAAAAGTAACACCAAATAATTGTCAAGAAATGTTTCTTGAGTTATTTCTGCCATTAAACTAAATCTTTATTGTTGAAGCTAAATGCCAAATGTGGTTCTCAAAGTCCAAACTAAAGATATTTAAAAAATTTACTGGTGTAGCATAGAATCATAGAATGATTTGGATTAGAAGGGACTTTAAAGATCATCTAGTTTCAAATCCTCTTCTGTGAGCAGGGAACTTTCCACTAGGCCAGATTACTCAGAGCCCCATCCAGCCCGGTCTTAAACACCTCCACAGCCTCCCTGGGCAGCCTGTTCCAGTGCTCAGCCATCCTCACATCTAAATGTTCTCTCTTTCAGTTTAACACCATTCCCTCTGTTGTGTCACTACATGCACCTGCAAAAAGTCTCTCTCCAGCCTTCCTGCAGGCTCCCTTGAGGTACTGAAAAGGGCTATAAGGTCTCCATGGAGCCTTTTCTTCTCCAGGCTGAACAATTACAAATGTCTCCATCTGTCCTTACAGGAAAGGTGCTTCAGAACCCTGATCAACTTAGTGGCTCTCCTCTGGGCTTGCTCCAACAGATCAGTATCTTTCTTGTGTTGGGGGCTCCAGAGCTGGACACCGTGCTCCAGGTAGGGTCTCACAAGAGCAGCAAAAGCATAGCAGTAAAATCAACAGCTCATGGAGTAACAAAATACAGATGTGTGTGTGTAAAAGGGAGTTTTCTGATCAGAATATGGCTTTTTTTTTTTTTTTTTTTTTAACCTCAAGGGATGTTTTTTTTTAAAAAAAAAAAAACTTTAAAA
>VXBX01005094.1:14852-40789 GCA_013400415.1 Scytalopus superciliaris
AAAAAAAGTCTGTTCAATACAATGCTTTTACCTTTGTACATTGATGAATGTACCCAACAAAAATTGATTCTAATAGGATATAATCACTTTTACATTCCATCATTACTTCCTTTGTAAATAGATGCTTCATGTAAGACATGAGTAAATGGCTGGGCATCACACTTCATCAGACATTATCTCTTCTGTAACAATTTTTTCCAGTTTTCCCAACTGTTTATTTAGTTGTAAACCTCTACTGACTCATGTAATTAGAGGTTTCCGTGACTGTCCACAAAAGTAATCTTCATTGCTGCGTAACAAGCTGTGTAACCCTCTTTTGAACAGCAGAAGAAGCCATCAGTGAAGGAATAATATTTATGGAATATCAAAATGGAAGATGACCATATTAATCACCTCAACAGAAAATAGTCTTGCTCATAAGTTCTTTATGAGACATCTGTTTGACTACATGATTTATTCAATATCGCTTTCAGATCTGGAAAGCCAAGAATATTTCTCAAGGCTTATGCCTTAGTCTCACAGTCCTACAGCTACTGTGATGCTCCAGCTGCTGTTGGTTTTAGCCAGGGATCTGAGCACCAGCAGTTACAGACTTCCACTGACAGTCTCCATGAAACATGGTTAGGGTTGCTGGAAAGCAGATTGGACTTAGCAAGGAACCAGGTAGCTCTTGGGCTTAATTGTGTGGTAACCAGTCTGAGTGAGTGTTGGTAGTCTGAGTCTGTGTCTGAGGGAGGGGGTGAGTGAGTGAGTGCCCAGGTTCCTGCAAAGTTAACATTGTGTGTTTCCATTTAAAGTGAAGCAGAACTTGTTCAGTTCTCAAGTGCACATAGCCATATACCAGCCTATCAGCAGTAATAGAAACTATACTAAAGTTTGTAAAAAGCAACTAACTATGTATGTCTAGGGATGTAAAAGCTCCAAAGCCTAATTTCTCATTAATTTTCTTAGAAGTACGTGAGGGATATCTGCACAAAAGTCTGTCTCAGCAGGGCCACTCAGTTGTTATATAAGCAGAATTTATCTATATGCCTTTGCTCTTGCAAAGGATATTTGAGGTAATGAATAACAAATTTTTCTAATTTTCACTGAAGTCTGTATTACTAAAATTATATTACATTTTAAAAAATGAAAGGAGTGTTCAGAAGGTAGTAAATATTAAAGAACTATGCATTTGTTTCTCAGTGTGATTTTAAGTAATCCACAGGTCCTTCTACTATATTAAACTTTTGGGTTTTTTTTTTCTTTTTTTTATGTTTCAAACACTGTATCAAATTTGAATATATTTGTAATGTATCAGGAAAATTTCAAATAAAATTTACCTCTCAGAATATATTCTGAATAGCAACATCATGTGCAAATAGAAACCACACTGATAGTATTCCTAAGCTACAGAAATATGTGCACTTAGGCCTTTCTCCAAAGCAAGTAAAAAAGTACAGTGAGTGATTTTTGAAAGCCCTTTTGGATCATTATTAGTAGATGAATCCTTCCTAGAAACAGCCTCAATGCATCGGTATGCTTTCAATTTTTATTGCTTGTTACCATTTTTATTTGGCTATGTAACCTGAAGTCTGCAGTTGTTAGCTAGACAACTAGAGGTGTTGTATTACCCAGGTACTGAAGAAAACTGCCATGAGGATGTGGTCTCTGTCATACAGCTCTTTGCATTTGTTCTTGCCCAGCTGTAATTTCTGCACTCATGGGTGTGATATGTCTCTCCTCAGCCAGTTGTTTAGGCTATCCAGATTCGGTGAAGGGACACACAGACAGGCAGACACAAACATTTCCCAAGGGGCGATTCATCTTATCCTAAAACATTCACGGTTGGGACATCTGGAGCTTTCTGCAATGTCTCTGCTAACTTTTTCCAGGAAAAGGTGGGTAGAGTTGATGCTGGCTGCCATAAACCATTAGCAATAGTCACCTGTTGCTATAGTTTTGTGTGAGCATGATATAAAACTAATCATTCAGAGGACACTGCTCTTACACTGCCCACAGACTGTCAGACTCTTGTAACTTCTTAATCTTGCTACTGTTGCTTCAGGGTTTTAGCAAAGGAACAGAACAGCTAAGGGGAATAGAGTCATTAACATGTGCTTTTTCTATTCTAGACCCTCTCACTGCTGACAAAGTTCCCATCTGAGCTGGGATAAAAACACTCAAGCATGGATTTTCACTCCAGTCTTTTCTTAGTCCTTGTTAACTGATGGTGTGATGCAGCCGTTACTACTTCGGCTGCTGCCTGCTTGTAAAACTGTTTCATACTATTTAGAACATCAGATTTAGAGTGCTGGAAAGCTCAGACCAGCATTTATGCTTTTGTGAGGGCTGCCATCACTTGCAACAAGGGCTGATCTGGGGAACGCTGCAGCATAATGTGAGTCTTTACAGCTCATCACAAAGCTCATTCTTTGATTCTGACTCACTCCGTAGCGGGGTCACAAAGCGAACATACAGCCCGTACTGACCAGTTGATTTTATCCTCCTTAGTGGGAACTGAATGGGGACTTGCCTCATTAAAAGGCATGAGCTCCTGCAGAACTGGGTAAGCATCCATTTCCTCGAACTAAAGGCTTGACAGTCCCAAGTACTTTCTAGTGCAGAAAAGGGGTCAGTAACTGCAATAAGTCACAAAGTACTTACTTTGACTTGTTTTGCAAGAATGTTTCCGACTTAAATTGTATTGCCTGTCTTAGAAACATGGAAGAAGAAAAGTTAAAGTGAGAAATAGCAAGTGAGATGGAAAGGAAAATTAACCTACAGTAATGCTAAAAAATTAAACGTTTAAAGTTAAAGGTAAAATTTAAAAGGCTGAGAACCAAATCCTGAAAGGAAGAAAATTAAGATTTTTATATTCGAGAAAAATCTTCTATAATTAAATAAACCCTGACACCAAACAGGTTTTTCTAAAACATTAAGCAATTTAGGAAAACACCCCATTTTTAATAGTTTCTAATTGTCCAATCAGTGTTTTTGAAGTATTTTCCTGCTCTTGAAATTTTTCTGATAGATTGGTTCCAAATTGTCATTTTTCATGCATAATTGAATTGTTTAATGTATATGCTTTTTGCAAGTGTGCATGTGTGTGTGTGTGTGTGTGTGTGTGTGTGTGTGTGTGTGTGTGTTTGGGAGATACAGCTTTAGTTCAGGATTTCTCCAGGGCAATTTCTGCTAAGTTAACTATGACATAGTTTTTAATCACTATACTCAGTTCAGATGTAAAAGGCTTTTTCTATGCATGAAAATATCAAATCCTCTGTGTAAACTATTTTGTGCAATTGTTGCTTTCCTTCTAAATTGAGGGAGATGATTATTAGTTTAAAAAACATCTGTAGTCTCGTATCTGTGTGTACTTTTTGGTGTCCACTTGCATTTTTAACTCAGGTGAAGAGACATATCGGCATGGAAGGACTCATTTGGAAGAGAATTTATCCTAGAAATAAAAATTTTTACTTCAGGTAGAAATAACTAAGAGTTTTGTTGCTTGTAAGTGAGGAAATAGCACAGGTATGCTATTCTTGGTATCAGTTTGTCTAAACATATTTTAGTCTTCCTCAGTGAAGAGTGAGGAAAAGCTCTCATCTGTATCCCTGTCAGCATTCAAGACTAGATAACATGACCATAAAAGCAAGCCCATGTATGTTATTTCTTCAGCAGTAGAAATGTTGCTTGTTGAGATTTGTAGCTGAGGATGATACATCAAGACATTTCCTGAACCTCATTTTTCAGCACAGAGACACAAATCAATCCTTCCAGTGTTCGAGTGTTTCTGAGTGGTGGTTGTGTTATGTGACCATCTGCCATCTGGTGATGGGATTGTAATGGCTTTGAACAATGATGTAGTCATCAAAAACCTCAAGGAACACGATAAATAAGAGTGGCAGTATTCTCCAGTGTTTCACTTAGTAAAGAGAGAGTGATTTAGCACAGCCTTGTGTGGGAGTTTTAAAGTATGCGCAGAACCACACACCTCAAGAAGGATGGTCGGTGCTTAAATTGGGGGCTGCAGTATAATGCTGCAAACCCACATTGTAATCTTCTGCCTGCATTTTGCTGTCTGTTTGCAGAATACATAAGCAGTGATTTGTTTAGGGAGGCTTAACTGGTCATCCAGCTCCCCTATGTTTAATCCTTTCAGCACTGGAAAAACAAGCTGCAATAAGAGATCTTTATTTCATGTGAGGTTTTTTTATCAAAGGGTGAAATGGTATGCTAATTAGAAGATTATTCTCCTGAGTCTCAGGATGAACAGTTACTCACAGAACTGCTAATGGAGTACCTGATTCTGGCGATTTAGCCTGTAAACAGCATCACAGAAGCACAAATGCATGCTTATGACCCAGTTATAATCTGGCCCTTGTGAAAGGAGACAGGCCAAGCAACAGGTAACCATGAGGCCGGTGGTAGTAACACAGGAGGCGGAGGAAGGGAGTTCTTCGTAGCAAGACACAAGGAAGAAGATGCTGGAGAGAGCATCTCTGGCAGCATCCTGCTGTGCACAGGAATGCCCCAGGACCGGCTGAGGTCAGTGCAAATAAACACAGTAGGGAGCACAGAAGCTGGTGCACCCTTGGCCGAGCAAAATTCTGCAGTTTGTTGGCTGCACAATTGTGCCTTCAGGTTAAATGAGAAATTATTCTTATTCCCTGTGAAAAATTGAGCAAAAACATTGGTCCCAGAACAGTTTTCCTTTCAACAAGAAAGGAAGGGGTGGCTGAAAGCAAGACCTAAATGGCACATAACGAGCTGAGACTTGTATTCAGCTGTTTATGGGATGGGTGTTTATTTTTGTATTGTGGTTAGCTTTACAAAAATATCTTGCTTGACTTAATTTATTATCTTATATATGCTGAACTGTAAGCCTTAGCAAAAAGTACAAATCAGTAGTTTATTACCTACATGTGTGGAGTTGAGCATTAGATATTTAATAACAAATAAAATCAAGATAAATTGGTGAAGACTAGTTACAAAGTTTGTCTTTTAGGAGACTGTTGAAATTGAAATCTAACCCAAAACTTGGCTTGTCTAACACATGTTTAAATTGTGAGTACAGTGCATTAATTGTATGCCTTGCACCCTGTCAAGGATTCTGGAAAGTCACTCTTAACTTTGTTTTAGAACTATAGGTTCTAGAGGTTGAATAATGTCCTAATATCTATAAGGAGTCTAAAAAGTCTTCACAGATCGTGAGCCTCATAAGTACATCTATGTCCCACAAATAAACAGAGTAATGACATTCTCAAGTTCAGACTTAATGCCAGAATTGAAGGGAATTGTGTAATAGTGACATGCAGGAGTGCATTCCTTTTTTTAATGTGGAATTTGTTTCCTCATCAAGACAGCACCTTTCTAAGGTTTTTCTAGGAGTTTTTGGTGGTGTTCTTTTCATGCAGAATAAATCAGCATCATACAAACTTAGTGAATATCTACTTGTTCAGTGCTTGATTGTGATTTCTACAGCGCTTAGTATTTAACCTATTTTGCAATCCAGTAAGTCATCACAATGCTTCCAAGGTCAGGGATCCTGACATTGCTTTTCCTTAGCAAAGTTTGCACCAGCGGAAAAAAAAATGCAGCGAGTCTGGGCAGAGAAGAGCCATGCAACCTCTCCAGGTCACTCCTCCTGGAAACTAGATTTGGGCAGGGAGATCTAATCTGAGGTGTGGTTCTTACATCCACATCTTTGCCAGATATAGTCAGTGTATAAACTAGGGTTTTGGTTCACAGCTATATCAAGGTAAAGTCCTGTACTTAAGTCAGGGGTGGGGGCTGTCTACTGTTTGATCTCTCCTGTTGACTTTCCAGGTTTCCAGGCCAGAACTGTCTTCTTAGTCATGTTCTCTGCCAGACATAACCTACACCAGCACAGTAGTTATGATTAGCCTACTCACAATTTGTGGCTGAGATGACAGAGATTATGCAGTTTAGCCAGTGTGATCCAGAAATGTAACTCAGAAGCCCAGAGTACATATTATTTATGCAAGCAGTTCAGTACAAGCCCCATAATGGTCTATATCAGATCATTGTGGATTATATGGTTTTGCTGAAGAGATTCACATAGAGCTTAGATGAAACTTAAAATTCAGTAAATTTAAATGTTTTTTAAAATGTTAAATATTTCTTTTGGTATTCTCCCTTAATTAACTTTATAGAAAATAGTTTCAAACTAAAAATGGAAAGATCCTGTGTGAGGATATGGAAACAGTATTTATACAACTGGGGAAAAAAAAAAAGTGTTTCCACATAAGCATTTAGTCAGACCTGCTTATTCTTGTGAAAAATTTGTTTGGGCTAGCTGGCCTTGCCTGACTGGTTTTTTTCTGTAATGTTCCTGAGCAGCCTGGTTGAAGTGGGAGATACAGTGGTAATATTTGAAACATGTGCAGCATACATGACTGAAACCCATCCTTTCCAAAATAACCTTTTCTATTCTCCCATCACAGGGGTTGTTTTAAACTAAAATGTACCTGACTGTAGTTAGCCTGTGTTTTAGAGTCTGTTATGTGAAGAGGTCACTCATTTACCCACCCACACAGCAGAAATTTTGCCCAGTCTGGACTTGAAGGCTGTATTCAGGTTCCTGCTGGGAAGCATGGTTCAGAGAGGAGACTGAGAGAGACAGCATCGTGCAGCCTCTTCACTGCAGTTGGAGCCAGCTGTGCTGCTCCTGGAGTGCCCCAGATCTTCTCATAATTTTAGAGGACTCAGGTATGCCATTATCCTTCACAGTCTCATTGGAGATTTAATTTTAAAAAAAGACAAAAACACCCAAAGAGCAGAAAACAGAAGTTGAGTATTTTGAACACCTGATTCACTTCAGGGAAACCAGCACTCCTCTGCTTTGCTGTCAGGGCTGTAATCACAGGCTGAGGCAGCACCCCCAGGACTGCAGAGGCTGAGTCCCCTCCTGCAGCCCCATCACCACATCTCCACACCTGGGCGGTAGCTCTGGGGACTGCTGAGGTGTTCTTGGGGCACAGCCAGGCTTCCCAGATGCTGCACAGCTTCAGTTGCTGGGGTTTATAGCGTATGGCACTTCCATGAAAACCTCGACCTTGCTGTGTAGCTGCCTTTGTCTATTATGTTAAAACCTGTGGGTGCTTAGGGAAAATTTTGCAGGATTGAGTATGAGGTAGCAGGCACTTTTTTTTTTTTTGCTATCTAACCTTACACCCTGCACAGTAATGTAAGAAACAGGTGGTATATATAAACTATCTATGGCTATCTATCTATCTATCTAAAAGTTTCTCAAAATTGTCAGCACAAATGCATAGGTGAGATTAAGTTGCAGTGCAGATTTCAGGCAAGGTACTAAGAAGTGGCAGATTGTGGTTTTTTAAGCATTATGAGGAACTCACTGAGTTTGGATAATGCAGTCTGGAAAACAATGAAGACTGCAAAAGCATGGTTATCAACTTGCATACGAGTACCGTGTGGGATTTCAGTCCTTTCCTTGAACTGCTTTTTCCATGCTCAGAGTTTATAGACAGTCATTATAGCAAGCAGTCTCTGTGTTATGGTGTATCTGATGACTTTGCTAGGCATTATTGCATTGCATTATTAGTCAAGATTTTTGGTTAATTTTTCTCCCTTTAGGTGTGCATGCTAACTGTGTTCCATGTCTCTTTCTCTAGTAAAGAACTACAGAATTATAGCTGAATTACTGCTTCAGTAATTCTTGAAACTTTTTTTTTTTTTCATTAAGCTTCTTTCTATTTTTTAAACTAACTTTATTATCATTTTCTATAAGCTCTTTCATATGTATGCCTTTAGTTCTGGACTAGTCTGTTAAGATCATCTTGAAGATCTGCAGTTCTCTGCAGTTCTTTCTTTAATCCATGGTCTGCTGTGATTCTGATTTGCAGTGGCATTTTTCTTTAACCTTTATCTGAGCTTGGGCTCTCTTCTTAAACTAACACTGGAGCAAATAGTTATTTAATTCTCTAGAAATTTACAACCTAATTTACAACCTAACTTCTTGAGCTTTGAATTACCTTTGTAATGTATTTGAGGTTCTAATGTTTAATATATGAGCCTCTTGATATTTGAATACATAAAAACTCTAAGTTATTTGAATCTCACAGGTGGAGTTTTCTGACTCTTATACAGGAGATAATTTGTCTCATGAGGTGAGCGTGTCTGTGGTTTGCAGAATATTGTGTTTAGGGCTGTTGAAGATATATATATATATGGACCCTTACTTCACTGAATCATGATGTGCTGATTTCAGCTATAAGCCATTTGCCATAAATGAGAGGTGCTACTCAGCAGCAGTCAGCTGCAGGTTCAGTATCCTTTTACTTCTTGTGGTGTGATTCACAAGATAATACCACATGTGAAAAGTGCCTGGATCAAGCCTCCAGTAGCACAGTTCTAACTACACTGATAAAGGAGTCAGGAACAAGATATTACGGAAAATGGGACTTTAAATCTTGCAGTCAATTCTGAACAGTCAGTGCTGAACTTCAGCTGCAGTCACTCTTCATATGGGGCCGGGCTTGTGGGTGACACCTGTGTTTGACCAGGGAGCAACAAAGCTAAGGAAGATGAAAAAAATATTAAGTTTTCACACTTTCAGTCTTTGAGCTTATGAAGCTTAGGTAAAATTAAAAACAAAAAAATACAACAACAAGAAAACACCAACACACAAACACCAGCTAAACAAAGAAAAAAAAAAAACACTTTACATAAATGATTGCACATTTGAACTATGCATAATCCCATTCCCTTATGCTGAAACACAACAGGGGACATCCACTCCAATCTCACATACCATTGTAAGATCTTATTGGAGACAATAGACATGGACATATTTAGCAGAGAAAAATATTAGTTGGCCAATCAAATGGCATTCTTCTGTCTACAGCAAGTTTTCTTTGACTAAAGGAGCTACTGACCTGTCAGTCTCCCCTCTGTTCCTGGAAAGATGAAGGAACAGACCCTCCTAGAAGCTATGCCAAGGCACATGGAGAACAGGGAGGTGATTTGGAAGATCAGCACAGCTTTGCCAGGAGTAAGTACTGCCTAATCAATTGAGTGCCTTTTGTGATGGGGTGACTTCATAAGTGGACAAGGCAAGGCTACAGATGTTGTTTAACTGGACTTCTCTAAAGTGTTTGAAACTGTCACCCACAACATCCTTTTCTTTAAATGGAGAGAGATGGATTTCATGGTGGAGTGGTGGAGGTAGATAAGAATGTGGTTGGATGGTAGTATCCAGATGGTAGTAGTCAACAGCTCAGATGAATAGTCACTGATGAAAATCAGTGACAAGTGGTGCCCCTCAGGGGGGTGTATTTGGGCCAGTGTTATTTAATATCTTCATTAAAGACATAGCAAAGGGGACCAAGTGCACCCTCAGCAAATTTGAAGACCCCCTACACCAAGCTGAGGGGTGTGTTTGACACATCTGAAGGATGTAATGTCATTCTGAGGGACTTGAACAAGCTGGAGAAGTGGGCACATGGGAATCTCATGAGGTTTTACACGACCAAGTACAAGGTGCTGCACCTGAGTCAGAGCAACCCTGATATTAGTACAGGCTGGGAGTGAAGGGACTTGAAAGTGCCAGTGGATGAAAGGCTGGACATTATCTGTCAGTGTGTGCTCACAGACCAGAAAGCCAGTTATATCCTGGGTTGCATCCAAAGCAGTGTGGCCAGTGGGTCGTCAAGAGAGGGGATTCTGCCCCTTTGCTCTGGTGAGACTCCATCTGGAGTGCTGCCTGTAGCTCTGGGGTCCTCAGCACAGGAAGGACATTGCCCGGTTGGAATGACTCCAGAGGGGGGTCTCTGAGTTGATCAGAGGGATGGAGCACCTCTCCTGTGNCCCCCTACACCAAGCTGAGGGGTGTGTTTGACACATCTGAAGGATGTAATGTCATTCTGAGGGACTTGAACAAGCTGGAGAAGTGGGCACATGGGAATCTCATGAGGTTTTACACGACCAAGTACAAGGTGCTGCACCTGAGTCAGAGCAACCCTGATATTAGTACAGGCTGGGAGTGAAGGGACTTGAAAGTGCCAGTGGATGAAAGGCTGGACATTATCTGTCAGTGTGTGCTCACAGACCAGAAAGCCAGTTATATCCTGGGTTGCATCCAAAGCAGTGTGGCCAGTGGGTCGTCAAGAGAGGGGATTCTGCCCCTTTGCTCTGGTGAGACTCCATCTGGAGTGCTGCCTGTAGCTCTGGGGTCCTCAGCACAGGAAGGACATTGCCCGGTTGGAATGACTCCAGAGGGGGGTCTCTGAGTTGATCAGAGGGATGGAGCACCTCTCCTGTGAGGAAAGACTGAGAGACTTGAGACTGTTCAGTCTGGAGAAGAGGCGGCTTTGGGGTGACCTAATTGCAGCCTTCCAGTACCTGAAGGGAGAGTACAGGAGAGGTGGAGAGAGACTCTTTACAAGAGCATGTAGTGACAGGACAAGGTTGGGGAATGTTTTCAAACTGAAAGAGAGTTGATTTAAATTGGATATTATGAAGAAATACTGTGAGGGTTCTCAGGCACTGGGATGGGGTGCCCAGGGAACCTGTGTATGCACCATCTCTGTTCAAGGGACAGATGGGGCTCTGAGCAGCCTGGTCTAGTGGAAGGTGTACCTGCCCATGGCAGGGTGATTGGGACTAGATGATCTTTAATGTCCCTTCCAAACCAAACCAGTCTGTGATTCTGCGTAAGTGTCTCAAGTATATTGTATTTGGTATTTCCAGTGGGTGTTGAGCATTCGAATTTTTAATTTTAAAATTTCTGTCTTAAAAATGAAAGAAAAATTCACTGAAAATGTATGGAGTCCAAAACCAGGCTCATAATTTGATGCTGTATAGGTATGCTTCAACATCAAGTGAAAATAGAGAACTTGACTCATACAGTTGGTCACTCCATGTTTAGTCAGGCATTAGATGTTGAGGTAGGAAAAAATCCTGACAGCATGAATAATGTGGTAGCAGACTAGACAGACAAGGGGCAGTAGAGGTTATCACCAGAGATGTGTAAATATAGTTGAGCTGAGACTTCAGGGTGATACAGTGAGCAGCTCTATGGATGATGCCAAGTCTGGCTACACGGTTCAAGTGATTCCTCCTTCCACAAATTCCTTTATCTGTGAGTCAGTGTGTGCAAATAAGGACTGCAGCCAGACAACTGAAGAAATAATTTGAATTCTTTCAGCTGAGGAAAGACATGTCCATGACATCACCCTTGTTCTCAAATATGTGTTCTATTATTAAAGGCATGACCTCATTCTAAAGAGCAATTGCTTGTTATGCTGGTTTTGTTTTTTTTTCTAAGCCCAGTACCCCTTACGAGAGGACACTTATGAACGCACAGATATTGAGACTGTTCTTTATGAAAGCCTTTGATGTGACACATATTATAAGCATTGGAGAAATGTAGTCAGTACTTGAGTAATCAAGATCAGAATACAAAAACTATGTTGATTTTTTTTCCAGTTGGAATCAGTAAGAGTAAAAGAAGGGTTTGTAATTAGGCAGTAATAATAAGCCATGGAGGAGACTGGTAACATTTGGCCAAGGAACAGATTTTTCAGGGAAAAAGGAGTAGTATAATAATGGTCTTCAAGCTGAGTATCATTAAATAATTCTGTTCTGCTGGAAATGAGACTTTTAGAACACAGGGACTTGTAGGCTGAAGTACTGTCTGTAAAACATGGGCTGCCGTCCTTAAATTATTCTTGGTCAAGTGATAGTCTCTCTGGTTTAACACTGTAGTTCAAGTATGCATGAACCAGTTGAAAAGCTCACCCCTGGAGTCCTGGAAGACCAGTGATCAGATACAGAAAACACAACCTAGACAATATTGAAGGGTTGTGTTAGGTAAGGAATGGAGTATTGAAGAAGTATTCTTCCTGTTCAGTCCCTCATGAATATAGAGTGACTTTTCTATGCCAACAATAGCTGAAGAAATTTAATATGCTACTCATTATAATGATTTAGAACTTGAACACAGCATGAAAGAAAATGCTTGTGAAATACTGTACACATTTCTGAAAATGCTTCATGCAGTGGAGAGAATGAAACAAAGAAATGTGATGTTTTCACAGAGAGAAGGGAGATTGAAAGACCACGTCTGGAAAGAACATTAAAATGATGCAAGATCACATCCTACAGTTATCTGAAGGAATAAATATTTGGCATTACTCAGCAAACAAAATTCAGCTGACAAAGTATAACCTCATTTAAGTAAGCTGAACCTATGGAAACTAACCCTAAATGAGTTATTAATGTGACTATGAGGATAAAGGTGTGATGAAATGCAAACATTGTAATTTCCAAGAAACACAGACTTTGAAACACAATGGAATAGCTCCATGAAAGACATGCCTGTTTCAGTTTATAATTGTCTGGTCCTGATACACAGGATGAAGATCTAGAGACTGCAGATAACCCAAATGGTTTTAAGATGTATGCAGCCTAAATGTAGGAGAACAGGGATCAAATAGAATTACAAAGTGAAATTTTTGATACGTATAGGAAGTGAAGTTTCAGGAATCTGAGAATAGACTAAACATTTGATCTTCACTCCCTATCAACTTTTCTTTTTTTTCTTCTCTCTGTCTCCAGTAGAAAAAAAGCTTCACTACTGCAGTTTTTGTCCACAAAGAGAGGGCAGGGTCTATCCAGAATCACATCTGAATTTCTTGTAGATTGTATGAAAATTGGTGACTGGATACATTTGGAGCCAGATCATGACTTCTTTCAAGGGAAAAGCAGTTATAAGCCATTCGTTCAGACTGGTGGAGACACCCTGTCCAGTCAATGCACTTCATTGCAATCTTCCTGTTCCATAGGTCACTATTTGTCCCACCGGTGGCAAGGTAAAAACAATGAAATCTGAGTGGCACATCTTGGCAATTGAGGAATGCTTACAAAAGCACTCCACTGGTCTGCCTGTATGAGCAATAAATTTTTTCTGCTATGCTGTTCACTCCACATCCTATACTCATGTGCTCAAACTAGACATTTCTTTTCAGCACAGTAGCTATTCTAATGTCTTCTACTTAAATTATTGCAAGGCCATGGAGAATTACTCCTTTTTTCCATTAAATAATTTTCCTCAAATTTATGAGCTAAATACAACCTATGAATTAATGATAAAATTGTATAAAATCATAACTCTAGGCTGACATATGTATTTTAGCACTAAGCTTAACTATAGACATTTATTGCCTTATTCACTTTAGATTACAGACTATGCTCCTGAAATACTTTTTACTTTTTAGCACATAGTTAGTTGCACACTTGTAAGTCTGGCAGTTGCAAACCAATTGCACCTAAATCACAGGTATTACACACTTAAATTAAAGAGACTAGACCTCACCGTGTCATTTTATAAATATAATATTTAGGTTTTCTCCTTTTTATGATGAACAAAGTGTTGTTGGTGTGTTTTTAGAATGAATAAAATCAAACTGAAGAATGCAGTTGGTATTTTAAAATTTTATAGACATTAAAAATGTGAAACATAAGGGCACCCTCAGCATAGGAGTTGGAAGGAAAAGCCACACATTTCAGCTGTTGAGACTGAAGCAGGCTAGTGTTTGGACTTAAGTATTCTAAGCTCTGCTTTAAGTAGCTACTGGACAGATTCTTGGTATGCTAACACTACTGTGAATCCAAACCTGATGCTCACAGTACTTCAAACTTAGACATATAATGTGCCATCAGCAGAGTCTTTCCAGAAAAAAAATTCCTCAGTTGCTTGGAGCTTTTTATTGAACATTAAAAAACGTATTATTATTTCCTGAGTGAGTTTTGTACCAGGAGTAGAAGGAGAGGCCCGCAGAGACAAAAGGAAAGATTATCTGTATTCCGTAAAGGGATGCTGAAAAAAAGGAATCCAATAAATCTATTAGCGTGAAAGAACATGTCAGCTTGCAAAGGTTTAAACACTTCACAGCAAAAACAAATGGAAAAGTGAGATACTTCTGGAAGTGGTCTCTAATTCATATGCTAGCCTTTTCTTCTTTTTTTTTTTTTAATTCATCCAGATACTGTAGTAAACATTCTTATTTTGTTATTTATTCAGTTGTGTTAAAATTCAGAGTAGTCTTACCACATACTGCTAGAGGCAGAAGAAATCATGGGAAAGAGTGCATTTTGGAATGTCATGTTCTTTTCTGTAAGTAAGTACAATAGTTCTGGAAAAAAAAAAAAAAAAGGAATTGAAGCATGCTATTCTGTAAAGTAGTAATGAACTCACAGAGCAAAATTCAAGGAGACTTAAAAAAAAAAAGGAACAACATAAATCAGTTCTATTGCAGTTGAAATAAGAATTCAGATTTTTAGTATCACTGATTTAGAACAGGGGGGTACTGGCACAAAACTCCTGAAATATTTGAATGCTGATCCTTCATGCACACCAAATGGAAAACTGTTTTCACACACGGTATTTT
Organism: Scytalopus superciliaris; assembly: GCA_013400415.1. Lineage (NCBI taxonomy): Eukaryota > Metazoa > Chordata > Aves > Passeriformes > Rhinocryptidae > Scytalopus > Scytalopus superciliaris. The sequence goes on from VXBX01005094.1 coordinate 29,267, forward strand.
GAGAATGACTAAATGTGGAGTCTGTTCTTGTAATTATTGCAGGGCTGATTCTGCTAATCACAATGTCCAAGTGTAGCATGTTTGTACCAAAGTTAGACCTGTATCACTGACTTTTTCCATCCGTGAAGACAGCACTCCCGTTGATGTGGACTGTTTTCACCCTAAGTTGGTTTTATATTGACCCTCTTTTTCCACAAGTACTTCATAAATATGCCAAAAATAAAACCACAGTGTTTCTCTTTCACCCCGTCTCATTTATACTCAGAATCCTGCTAAAATGAACCATCCATGGTGTATGAACTCCTTTTCCTATCATACTAACAACACAGGAAATACACTGGAAGCCTGGGAAGCTTTTATTACTGAGCATGAGTGAAGGAGCTAGTTGTATTTATCCTCTCAAGGAATCTATTTCCTGACCAAAGACTAAAAAACCACTTTTTCTCCAAGAACTCAGTACTAACATAAAATACTGACATAATAACATGTATTTTTATATCAAGTTTATCCAAAACATCCTAAGAAATTATTTGAGAGAATTTGCAATGAGAACATTACTGTGATTTGGTAAGGTCTGCGCAATAAATTCCTTTTGCTATCAGTTGTGTACTTGCAACAGCACAGTGCTAAAAAACCTGTTGCTTTCATGTGCAGAATGCTGGAAAGAAAAGCTGCAACTTAGCAAGATGTTTTTAAAACTATGACAGTCACAATAAGGAACATGAGTGAGCTTTTCATGGCAGGCATACCATTAAGAGCCCTAATTTTGTCTGTTAAGGAGCATGGAAGGTCTTTTTGAACAGTAAAGGATTACGCATTATCTGTGTAACAAAATGCTCACAAGCAGAGAATGTAGAAGAGTTCATCCTGTAACTCCTCAGGCATTTATTTAGAGAAGGTGTCCAGGAGTAAGTCAGAGGGACATTGTTCTTTTGTATTGAAAAGAAGAAGAAAGAATTTTAAGAATTAAGATCCCATTTGTTCAGCTCTAAAATTAATTGTATCCAGACCTTAATAAGCTGTGTTAAAATTTGAGCCCTAGAGATGGCAATGTGTACTTTCCTGAGAGGATTCTAGCTTGTGAATTTTAAAGTTGTGGTTATTCCATACTAATATATATGTTCCTGTTAGTGGCATAAGAGCATATATCATTTTTTTAGAAACGTGAGGATAGTTTATCATTAATCATAGTGGATTTTGTTTGTGTTTTTAAGCTGCATAAGTATGCCCAGATATCTGACCAAGAAATTGAGAGTGAGATGTTTTTGTTGTCTTGATTATTCTATCTCCTTAAATTTTGATGTTTTAAGGATTTATGGATGTATTCCCCAACAGTACAATTGAACACCAGGTCACACTCAAGAACTGTAGGCAACATGTTTGGTTGGGTATGTCTGTGAGGTATCAAAGGCCTTGAATGTGTACTATCTGAGATTGAAGGGCCGCAGCATCTTTAGGTAGGTCTTCTCTATGTTTTCCATGTCAGTGTGGGCCATTGGGAATAAACCATGGCTCAGGATTGTCTTTGCCTCAATTTTGTCATCTAAACCCATCTCCTTCAGTGGACAGATACTGCCACTTTGGGGCCATAAAGCTGGGTAACAGCTTTTCTCCAAATTCAGTTTAGAAAACAATTTAAACATATCTAGTTCAGGAAGAAGTTGTACTCAAGTGTTCAACCTGATAGAAGCATCTACTGGAACATCTAAAAAAAGAAACTTTTCACAGAGAATTTTTCCTGGGTTTTCTCTGCCCTGCATAAATCAGAAGTTTCTCACAGTCTACCTACTTTGTTGCTTCTTTACATTCTTTGCTTTCTTTCTCTGTAAGTTATCCTCTCACTCAATCTTTTTCATTAAACAAAAATCATTACATTGACCTCTTTGCAATGGTGGTATTATTTATTCCATATGCCATGGCCTGTCCTTTATTGTTTGTTTTCTTTATTGCAAGTACTTGCAAGGACAGTTAGCTACCCTGCTTGTACAGGATACAGTATAATGCCAACCCATCTTTTATTGGGTCAATGGGCAATATATGCAGAAATATGATGAACCTGCTTTAGCTGTACAGCAAGAGCTTGTCTGTTGGCTGAGCTAGGAAGCTGGCAAGAATCCACAGGATAATCACATAGTACTCATTGAAATTCACTGTCACTGCTGTGGTATTTAATTAGCTGAGTTGCTGGAAACTGGTTACAGGGAAGTGAGAACAAAATTCTGAAAGGAAACAAGCAAGAAACAGGAGAACAAAAGAGCCAGACAGTCTGTACCGATTCAGACAGAAGATAGGGTCAGTAGTACTTTTTTCATGGGTACATTTTCAATAGACTTGATTACAGAACACGAATGAAGAAATATTTCTTCTTGAACCTTTTACAGAACCCTTGCATTTTCTGATACAATACAAATCATATTATGATCATGGGTCTAAATAACACTGTTATTCTATCCTCTTAAAACAGGTTTTTTTCATTTTTCACCGATGGTTGAGGTGAGAGTTAAACTGCTGTTGAATAAGATATCCCTATTAATTTCCCTAGGCTTATGTGCATAATATATAAGTCAAAAATGTACTGTGTTGGAAGCATCCAGTTATAACAATTAAACATTTGGCTTGCAAGATTGTTTTTTTGTATAACTGATAACTTAAAGAAACTGCATTGTGATGCTGTTGAATAGGCTAGACTGATTTCAGTTTAGCTCCATCCCACAGACTCTTGTATTTTTGAAGCTCCTGCAAGATCCTGAAGACACTAAAAGGCCTGCCGAGTGGGTGAGGGAAAGCCTGTGGATATAGTCTACCTGAACCTGAGGAAAACTGTGTCTTCTATAGCATTCTCCTGGAAAAACTGGCAGCCCACAGCTTAGGCAGGAGCACCCTGGGGCTAATAACTGGCTGGATGGATGAGCCTGGAGACTGATGATGAATGGAGCCATATCCTGTTGGCAGCTGGTTAATAGTGGGGTTCCCCAGGACTCAATATTGGGGCCAGTTCTGTTTAGTATGTTCATTGATGATCTGGATGGAGGTTCAAGTGGGGGAACTCAGGAAGTTCCTGGATGACACTAAGCTGACCAGAATTTTTGATCTTCTAGAGGGTAGGAAGGCTCTGCAGTAGAATCTGGACAGGCTGGATCAATAGGCTGAGGCCAGTGGTATGAGGTTCAACACAGCCAAGTCCGGGTCCTGCACTTGGGTCACAAAAACCCCAAACAGGGCTATAGGCTGAGTCAGAGTGGCTGGAAAGCTGCCTGGTGGAAAAAGACTTGAGGGGGCTGCTCAACAGTGACTGAACATGAGCCAGCAATGTGCCCAGGTGGCCAGGAAGGCCAGTGGCATCCTGATCTGTATCAGCAATAGTGTGTCCAGCAGCAGCAGGGCAGTGATTGTCCTCTTGTACTTGGCATTGGTGAGGCTTCCCCTCAAAACCTGTGTTCAGTTTTGGGCACCTCACTCCAAGAAACATTGAGATCCTGAAGCAGGTCCAGAGAAGGGCAGCAGAGCTGGTGAAGGGTCTGGAGCATGAGTCAGATGAGGAGCAGCTGAGGGAGCCGGGGTTGTTCAGCCTGAAGAAAAGGAGACTGAGGGGGCACTTGTTGCTCTTTAGAACTCTGTGAAAGGAGATTGTAGCAAGGTGGGAGTCAGACTCTTCTCCCAGATAACAAGTAAAAAACTAGAGGACATAGCCCAAGCTCCACCAGGGCAGTTCGGGCTGCACAACAGGAGGAATTTCTTCATGGAAAGGGTTGTTGAATAATTGGCTGCCCAGGAGGTAGGGGAGTCACCATCCGTGAAAGTGTTCAGGAAATGTCTGAATGTGGCACTTAGTTCCATGGTCTAGTTGACAAGGTAGTAATCAGTCAAAGGCTGGATTTGATTATCTCAGAGGTAATTTCCAACCTAAATGATTCTGTGATTCTAGAAAAGTAAAGAGAGTCTCATTATTCACTGTTATTTCTCAGAGAAATCTGTGACATTTTGTGTTCTCTAGATACTTCGTTTTCATTTGAATAGGAGAGTGTGCCTCTCAGCCCATTTCTGTGTTCTTCAGAGTTCTGAAATGTTTAATTATGTGAGCTCATGTTCAGTTAATTTTGCTGTTATTTTTATCTGTTTCAAGTTATTTTACTGGTCATGACCTCAACTCTGAATTTTTTAGGTTTTTAGTCTATGTTTTGTGAATAGGCATTGTTTATAATTTTGAGCCTTCGGTTACTAACAAGTATTGTTTACTTTCAACTACTGGTAATTACCTAAGAATTTTCATCTTTAATTCTGTGATTTATTGTGTGCAATTATTGTTCAGATTCTGTGCCCACAAAACATGAGAACTTCATCATGAGAGTTATTTTGATAATTTTAAAAAATGTCAAATGTTAGTATGAATTTACCAAGATTTCTGTGTTGTTAGGCTTTACTGGGTTTGAATGAAACACAGAAGTAAGTCATGATTTCTGTGAAAGAAGGAAAATTTTTCTAAACAGTGGAACAGTGAAATAATTGAATATAATACTCAGTGCAAAGAGCAGGGTTATTAGCAAGTCCATTCCTTTGTGTTCACAAAAGCATCCTTTGCTGCCAGTACCTAGGCAGCTGCATCACTGTGTGAAACCAGCATATAGAGGTTAGTCAAGGGTAGCCTGATGTTGTGCACAATTTTTCCCTGCTGAAGGTATGTTGATTGTGATGAGCTGTTTCAACTCCTAATTTCCGTAGCTGAAAAAAAAAGGAGGCATAAAGACCACGGAAAACTGTGGGCTTGTTTGTTTCCTAGGTCTACTATGGTTCCACAAATGTTGTAAACATTGTTGAGACATATATGCAATGTGGGAAGATTTCAACAGTGCCAGGCATGTACTTACTTATGTGGAAAATACAGTGCATAGAGACCATGAAGCTGCTTATTGCTAAAAAATATTGCTAATGGAGCTGCAAGCACCCTGTCTAGCCTGGGAGGAGGTTTCCTGAGTCATGGTTGCTTTTTCCGCAGCAGGTAGAATAATGATGTTTTCAGCCTCCTTCCATTCTGGTTTATTATCATGGTCTTTCTCAGCTGATAAATTAGTTGCCTTCTCTTATTATAGGGCATCTGCTCTTTGTGCTTTGAAGACTCAGAGGGTTCACCTCAATTCCTTCTGTCATGAGAAATTAAAGTGGAAAATAATAATGACATGTGAATGCTGTAAGACAATTGGAAAACCAGTAAAAATTAATATACCAGTACATTAATTTCTGTTTATATAGAAGTGTATTAGTCTACCTCATGCACTGTTATCTTTACGAAGGAAGGGATACTGGAACAGTGGAGATCAGTGATCACTGTGGTTATTGCACTGACTCGGGAAACTGGGGTTGAAACCTAACCCTACAGGAGTAATAGGCAGTGCTTCTCCCCTGGGGCCTGGACATCAAATTTGTCACTTCTTCCACAGAAAAAACTGGACTAGGATGTCCTGTAACCAGAAATATTCAAAGAACTCCTAAATTGAACTTTGTTTTGCTCAGTTGTAAATGCTAAAGGACTTCTTTTCAAAACTCTCCAATGCTTGTGTCTCTTGTCAAGAGCTCAAAATTTACAGCTGGCAGGCACCAACTAATTTGTTTGCATGCATTATTTGTATAACTCAATGCAGAATGGTTTTCTGTGATAGCAGAGCACAGACCACAACCAAGCCAATGATTAGTCAAAAGTTTAACTGACGTTTGTCAGAAAACATTGTTAAGTCATGCAAACTGACATGCAGGTGAACTATCACTGTTCGCGCAGCAGAAACAACACAAAAACCTAGAACCATCACTGTCTGTAGCTAGGTAGGAGGTTTAGAGAAGAGGATCCTTGCAGACATTTTGCTGCATTGCTGATGCCAAGGTCCAACTTTGAGTGAGTTGGAATTTCTCTGCTGACATTTTGTTTGGTTTTGGGGGATTTTTTTGGGGTGCTGTTGCTTTGTTTGTTTGCTTTGTTTTTCTGGTGGCTTCTGTTGTTTGGTTTGGGGGAACTGCTGTTTTGGGTTTGTGTTTTGGATTTTTTGGTTGGTTGTGGGGGTTTTTTTGATTTTTTTTTTTTTTTTGGGGGGGTCGTTGTTTTTGGTGTTTTCTGGTGTTTGGTTTTTTGTTTTGTTTTGGGGTTTTTTTGAGAAATTCTGTTCTGTATTTGTAAGAGTGAAAGACTAGTAACTTACATTGAAATCTGAGGAAGAATCTGTGGAAGGGAACTTTGCAGATATCTCATCCTCCCCCATTTTTCCTTCTTTGTTATCATCTGTGGAAAGATACCTGACATTCCCAGATTTCTGTGGATGAAGCTGTAAATTCATACCCACCAAAAAGTTGATGAAGAACTCTTCTGACCTTGTCACTTGCTTGGGAAAGCTCCACAGAGGTTGTTGTCAGTCGACAAATTATTGAAAAACATGACTACAAAATACTGAGGAAGGAATTTGTATTCCTTTGTAATACAAGTACTAACAAGTTGAAAAATTTGATAATACTGAAAAAAGTCCAGACTGCTCATGACACAATGCAAAGCTTTTCCTGGTATCTGCTTTTTGTTGACATTTACTCCCCCAGTGTTTTCACTGCTTCAGAAGCTGCATAATAGCCTATGATATCCCTACTCATGTGCATATTTGTTAAGGCCTCTTGCTTAAATATTGATGATATAAAGTGAGTTATACCTGACTTTGTGGATGAGGGAACGCTGCAACATGATCATATCTGTCAGCTCTGTTGGTGAAGCAACTAGCAAACCATTTGGCAGCCTTGAGCAGTTAAAGCTGGAGTCATCTTAGGCTTTGCACCAAAACACATCATCTGCCTTATCTTACTGAATTGATCCATACCTGTCAATCAAGTGAGCACAGTGCTAAAATCACTAGGTTAAATTAACTACCCAAGGATACTTTTAATTCAAAATTATAGTCAGCTAATTTCATAGTCATAAAATGGCTTGTGTTGGAAGGGACCTTGAAGATCTTCTAGTTTCAATACCCCTGCCTTACGCAGGAACACCTGCTAGACCAGCTGGTTGATCAAAACCACATCCAATCTGGCTTTGAACACTTCCAGGAGTGGGGCACCCACTGCTTCTCTGGGCAACTTGTTGCAGTGCCTCAGCACCCTCACAGTAAAGAATTTCTTCCTATTATCTAATGTAAAGCCACCCTCTTTCAGTCTGAAACCATTCTGCCTTGTCATATCACTACATGACCTGTGGTCTAAACAGTGTCTCTTTAATGACCCATTTCATCAAGATCTTTAACCATTTTTGGGTTTAGGTCACTACTAAATAATTTGATAGTCAGAAATATGCAGCTCTAGATACAGTTTTTCTTATATAACAAGGACTAAGTATAGAATAGCTTGTAAGCACATCTGTTTTTTCATATTCATAGAACAGCACATTCATATAGCACATTGCATTCTCAGTTATATTCTGTAATAGGGGGTATCAGGTAATATTTCTTCAGATCTTTGGTGTTCCTGCACTTGTGTAGATATTTATATGTCATTAAAATGAATGCAAAATGCCACTTCATTTGTAGGTACTTTTTTATCTCATTCACATTAATGTCTCACTTGTGAAAGTCTCTGCATGAAAGAGAGCAGCAGTGACTCATAACTCTTATGTCTGCATACTGATTCTAAGGTTTTTCATTGAGCTCTTTTCTCTAAATCTTTTTGATATTCTGGCTGGGTACACAAGCTGTGTTTTATAACTTAAAATTATTCATGTTCTTGTATGAACGGCACAAGTATTTAGGAATATACTATAAGTTTGTTTTCCCTGGGTAGTCATGCATGTCATTTGAAATCGGCTTTCTATAAATTGTTGTGTTAAAATATGTTGATTTACAGAATGTTCAGACTGAATAGATATGTTTTAAGCTTGACTGGAAATAATCCTTTGAAACCTAACTTCCAGTCTTTATATGTAGCTGTACTATGCTGTCTTTCACAGCTCTGCAGTTTTAGGCAGCTTCTGTCCATTCTGGTATTTATAAAGTGTGATTTCTGATAGTAGCCAGATCTGTATACCAGTTAAGGGGATGGGTTTGGAAGAATCTATGTTTAACACTGAAATATGTTCTTTATCCTCATGAAAAAAAAAAAAACCTGCCAAGAGTGATTCAACAGTGCAGGAGGTTAATTAGGAACGGTGACCTGACCTTGAATTTTAGCTTGCTAAGTCTAGTTCTGTGACGAATGGCTGGTCTAAAGAGCTACTATCAAGATGCAGTTTTTTCCTTGCTGCTGTCCTTCTCTCGCTACACTTTCTGGAGTCATGGGTCACAGATTTCTGCTTGAGATTATGACAGTAATTTGAATAACTCTGATTCCTTCCTGTTGGATTGTGGAGTCATTCCGGGCACATTAAGGTAGTTACAAGAAGATGGTGGAGGATTGTTGCCATGTGGGTAGTTTATTTTGCACCCTTTTGCTTGGTGCATCTATTCCTTTTCTTTCTGACACCTGTTCGTGACATAAGGTACACTACACTTACTGTGGTAAGAATCTGCATTTGGTAGGCAAGGGTGGGGTTTTTTTCAGAGAATAAAATATATAGTAATTGTTTTACCTTTCTATGACAATCCTCAAAAAAAGAAAGCCACTTTGAAACTTAAGAAGCTGCTTTTCCAGCTCAGAACCTTTGTGAAAAAGTTATATACCCATAGCGCTCCTGGATCCGTGCTCCTTCTCGGAAGGACGCCAATTCGAGTCCTGCAGGTCTCGCTCTGCCAACTTCGTCCGGGCTTGCCCCGGCCAAGGCTAGAGTGTCCCAGGGCTAAAGGGGGTGGGGCCAGTTCCGCGCACGCTGAGCTCCACGTAATAAATCCATTCGCGCAGGCATAAAAAGCATCGTCGTTCGCGACGGCTAGCCACAATATACCCATAGCCATTATTTTTGCCTTGGACTTTGTCTACTTTAGGCTGCTAGTGGAAGATCATAAAAAATGCTGAATTAATGCTTCTCTGATGTAAAATAAGACTCCTGAGTCTGGATATTTACTGGGCCGATCCAAACACATGAACAGTAAAATTTTTGCATGCATCACATTAGAGCAAGAGTTCATCAGGCTGCCTGTGAATGCTAACCATTAAGTTAAAAAAAAGGGGGGGAAATATTTTTTCCTTTTTTTTTTTTTTTTTTGCATATACCAGCTCTTAACAGCAATGCTGTTCCATGAAATAAAACATCAAGAAATAATGCAATTTGTTTTCAATGAAGAGTATCTCACTCTAGAAGTGATCAGCAGTTAAGAAATAGGAAGATTTCTTTCTCTTGTCTTACTTTTCCTCGTCCTTATTCAGAGTGATTCATCTGTGCTTGCTTTTAACAACAAAACATGACAGTCAAAGAATGTGCATACTTTTTAAAACTTTTGACTGTGATGCTTGGCAAGTTGCAATATTTGTCATTTCCCCAATTATTCATGCCACAATGAACATTGCTATAATTTGGCTTGTTACCAATGAATGTAATAGTCTTTTTGTACAATGCTACTGAAGCTGTAAGTTAAAAATAAGCTCAAAATAATTACATAGCTTTTTAAAGCATAGCTTTTGAGTTGTAGCTACTCTTTACGTCCAGGGGAAGGAAGAGAGAAGGCTAGGAACAACTTAAGATTATCATCCAATCTTGGCTTCAAATACAGGGCTTTGTTAATGTTGAATTTGCTTCCTTGCTGAAAGGAGGGAAAAAAGCCTTCTTGTCACCAGAGATTAAGTAGTGAATGACATCACTAGGACTCAACAAAATCCTGGGATCCTGTGCAGCGCTACTCTCAATTTCTTTCTTCTTTGTCCCTTTTCCTCTTCTTTAGTTTTCCTTTCTTAAATGAAAATAGCACTGTTCAAAGTCATTACATTGTGATGAACCATTAAGTCACTCATCCTTGTTTAGACATAAAATCCAACAACAGTGATTGTCTCTTAAGACTGGATCCTGTTTGCTGAGGTACATTGCACATGTCTATTTTCATTAAAAAGGTATCTTTTCAAAGGCTTAGAAAAATAACTACTTTACAAAAAGTGTGGAGAAAATGTGATAGAATTTGAAGACTTCTAGGGGGAGAACCAAACACATCTTGCTGTCACTGTATTTACAGAACTTTTCTTGTTCTACAGGGTAGCATACAGGGAAAGGTCCTGACAATGCAAAGATTTATTTATGGGATGAGCTTGTAGGATCAAGTAGAACCTCTCAGAGTACTGGGGATAAAGGCCCTTCCAGAATTGGTGCCTTGAATAGTTAGAAATGGGCTGAGAGAATATATCCCTCTGAAGCTTTTCCCTTATTTTTGCAAGTTCATTCTTCTGTCAAATACCCAATAGCAACTGAAGACGTCGTGCTAATTCCAAGTTACTCCATTAAATTGAATATAATTGCAACAGTGAAGGAAAGATTAAACTCAGGTTATGAATTATTTACCACCAAAATAATTTAAGTGATATGGATAATTAGAAGGGATTAACTCCATTGTAAGATTATTGTATCTTGTACTTCCAGTGAAGCAAATATGCAGATGGTTTTGGGACAAATTTTACTCTGCTGTAGTATAAGTGGATTGATCCTTAGTATTTTGGGGCTAGTACTACATCAAATAAAAGGCCTGCCACTGGCCTGATTCAGGTGTCACTTGGATGGCCTAGAATATACAGAGGATTATCCAGTAATGATCTGTTAGGCTGGGCTCAAAGTTCTCCACTGCTACCTGCTGTGTCTGATCAACTTTCCAAAAATGTAGTCTGAATCAGCTGGTAACTTCTTTCATAGTTTTGTTTCAGTGTAAGTGACTTCTATCATCTCTCTAACTAAAAAGGAAACAACCCAATACTTTACTATCATCCTTGCAGATCACATGCTACCCTCAAGTGTGGTTTCCCTTTAGCTGTTTGAGGCTTTTTACTTTTTCTACAGAATGACTAGTGGTGTCATTTGGTGACCCCATGTAATTTAGTTGGTACTGTTTCTACCTCTGCTGGTGTCAGAGGGACAGGCTATGGCATACGGTCAGGATGCATGGCGGGCTCTGATCAGTCATTTACTTTCTTTCAGTGCAAAGACCTGTTTAGTTTTACACTTGTGCTGCTGTCAGAGGCAATGAGGGTCAGTAGTTGTGGTGACAAATTAGTTTTGACAAGCTTAATGACCCCAATGAAGAAAAGTCTGCAGCCTTGTTAGCAACTGCAGAATAATTGGTTAGCTCAGCCAAACAAGGAACATGTTAAAATCCCAGATCCTCTCTGGCAGGCCAATTACACCATTCAGCAGAAGAGGTGGAAGGTTGCCATTAGCTTCTAAAGTGATACAAAAGCATCAATGGGCTGTATTTCAGTTCAATCAATTCAGTTTTGTTTGGTGGGGTATCAGGAGGCTGAAGTAAAGAACTGAGCCTTTCAAACAGTGTTAGCACAATAAATTAAAGTAGAAATCAAAGGGAAATCTTTGTAAGAGCTCTGTGGACCTTTATGGACAGTAGTCTTTTACAATGTTTCATGTCAGTATGTGTATATATA
>VXBX01005094.1:48567-61758 GCA_013400415.1 Scytalopus superciliaris
TGTACCATATGGTTTTTGAATCACTAGCAGCTGATGTGTTCAGTAATAGATCCTTTTTAAAGGACTTGTCATAATATTTACCTTCTCTACAGCAACAGAAATAGCTTCTGAGGCTTAAATGACCATGCTTACTAGGACTGATGAAAACAAGAGACATTTCCATGGTGAATGAATCTCTTGACACCATTATTTCAGGGGATAAATAACATTCAATGCCCTGTGCTTAATTTCAAATGAGGTATTTGTGTCCTTAGGCAAAGTGTTACTTAGAAAATAAGACCATACATTGTGCTAGGATCTCTAGAATGTGAGAAGTATGAAGATCTCTGGAGACCTTATATGAAAAGGAGAAAAGAGCATGATGCATTTATCAAAACACAGAAATAAAAAAGCTGTCTGTAAAAGAATTCTCAAAACAAAGGAGTGTTATGGGTGGGGACTGTTGCTTACTCACTTTCCTCTTCTACTTTTGCTACAGTTTGGTGGCATCCTTAATCCACTGTCCTATCAGAACTGACTCCAGAGCGTTCTCTGTGAATTCTGATCTCCTTGGAAAGGAGATTAAAACTGAATTTTATTGATACACTCAAGTAATCTGTCTGCATGCGAAATTGCACAGCCAAGTGTGTGCAGTGTACATGATAAAACGAGCTCTTGTTAAAGAGAATCCAAGAAACTAGCCTCTCATGCATCTGTTTGAAAAAGCAGCCTGATTCAGTTTCCCATGTAAACCAACATTTAGATTTTTACTCTGCATTATTTTATCCTCTTTTTCCACTGATTTCATTGCCTTTAGAATTTTAGTAGCAGCGTGTAGCTCTTCCTACTGAAAGAAATACCCGAAGAAATGGATGTAGTGGAAAACTGAAGTCAGATTATGTCTATTCCTATAGACAGACAAAAAAGCATTATGTGCTGCTTAGTCAAAAGCTCTTAAAATATAAGCCTTACAGCTGTAAGCACTGACTAGTCCCAGAAGTCTTAATCTGACTAATAATATGAACTTTCTTTCACATCTATGGAGTATAATAAGCCTTTTAACTTAAAGCAGGAAGTACAAAGTGGATAAATAACAATTTACTTTAGATTTAGCCATGGTCTGTAATTATCTTTTGTTTGCATTTATACTTATGCATGCTGGATCATAAAATTTTAAGGAATCCACCAGAAAAACATGAAGTGAGGATATTGCAGTGGAGGGAATCTTCTGTTTTTCAGAGGAGAAACAATCTGACTAATTACTTGTTGACTTCAGTAAGCTCTGAACCAAGTTGTCATAGAAAGACTGGGCAAACAAGCATCTACTATAATCTATGCAACACATATAAACATAGCCTGTCATTGTTTACTGGAACAACGAATTCCAAGATATTGTATCATTTCACAAGCTTAACCATAAAAGCAAGAATAAATGCCAGCCTTTGCACAGTTTGGAGGAAAATATATAGCTTTATGCAAGCTCAGTGTATTCACCAAAGCATTCAGCCACCACATTAGAAAATGTGTTCTGTTCAGATGGACACTATAATGAAGTGCTGCTCTCAATGATACATTTTCTCCCATTTATACACTGTAAGGGTTAAAAGCACAGCACTTACTTTACAGTAAATGAACCCAAGCTTTTAAATCTCAGCTGTGTCATGCAGCCTCCTTGTTGGTGAGCACCTGATGTCAGCAGTTTGAATGATGTCTGACATTAATTATGTGTCATTCACAAGATTGCCAGGCGGGAGAGTCTGGGGGAATAAAAATCTATTTGAAAGGTTTTCATATGAGGTCTTACTCTCAATTTTTTGAAAGCACTTACATGTCTTGCAGAGCAGCACCCTGCTAGTACTGTTGTGGCAGGAAAATACTTAAAAACTATTAATTAGTACTTGAAATGCATTGTTCTTGTTTGAAAGCCGTGGAAGGAACAGCTTTTTGTGTGATAAATACAAAGCAGGGGAAAGATACTTTATCTTTGTTATACCACCTGCCTTGGTGCTGACACAGGAGAACCTACCTAGTCAGCGTGTCAAAGCATCTAAAATTCATTGACCGATAGGCATAAAACATTATTAAATAATATAGTTTGCCCTTTTTTTGCTAAGAAGTCTTAGAAAATGCTACATAATCACTTGATGGTTCAAAGATTTGGTTTGGGGCCCTAGATGTCTTTTTTTCCTACACAGTTTTCAGAGATACCATTCCCTCCATTTGCATGTATGCCATTCATGGATGACAGCATTCCCTAAATGGATTACATTTTTATTGAAATAACTTCTTTCAAAGTCTAGGATTTAAACCCTCTATTTGTCATGCTTATGGTCACTTTATGAATATTATGGAAGTAAGCAAGTTAAGTAGCTTGTCAAACCAATCTCAGACAGTAATTTGTTGTTTTAAATGGGATTTGGTCAATGTCCAGGCAGTACATGAAGTGTGTCCATCTCTTCTTTCAAGTAACAAGTGATAAGACAAAAGAAAACAGCTTCAAGTTGTGGCAGGGAAAAAAAATAGATTGGATATTAGGAAAAATTTCTTCCCTGAGTTCCCAAGCATTGGAACAGGCTGCTCAGGGAGGTGGCTGAGTCTCCATCCATGGATGTATTAAGAGGACCTGTAGATCTGGCTCTTGGTGACATGGTTTACTGGTGGACTTGTCATTGCTGTCTTAACAGTTGGACTTGATGATTTTAAGGGTCTTTTTCAACCTAAATAATTCCATAGTTCTATGATTTTAAGTTTTTTGTATTAAATTCCATTAGAAGGGCACATACTAGATCAAGAGTTCTTCACCAAATATAGTGGTCCTAAGTAGGTAGACTTTGTACATTTAACAGGGACTAGTAGAGCTACAAATACTAAGAATATCCAACTGATTGAGATGATCTGATTGAGTTTGCTGCATTATTGCATTATAAAAAGTTACAGTGTAACTCAGCAAAGCAATGCAAGCAGCAATGAAGACATATAGCATATAATTACAATATGAAAAATTCAGCCTGGAAAAAAATCTGAGTGGGAATTTAATATTACCAGCTGTAATGAAAAGCCTCTGTAAAATGCTCTGACTTAAACAAGGCTAACATGATCCTGGAATGAGTGTAAAAGAGAGTTGGCTTCATGTTACCTGAATGCCTAGCATTGATAAGACTACTACTGAAATATTGATCGTGTATTTTGTATCCCGGGTGAACACAGAAGTAGTCAGAAGGGGACCGAAGTATGTTGTGTGTGGAACTTTCAGAGTATGCATCTATGTGGTCATGAGCAGTCAGTCATAAATTAATGTGAGTTTGCCATATATTAGCTGGCAAAGAAAGAGCCAGCTCTGATTTGAATTGTATCTCTGTGAGACTGCTGTTTTTCCTACCAGTGTGGAGGGAATGGGGAAACCCCAGTCCACCCTGTTACGGTGCCATGTGTCCTTGGACCAGCAGTGGCATATGTTAATGAAAAGGAGGCAGGGGAGGCAGAGATGTTGATTATTTTGATATTTTTTCATTGAAAACATTTTTACTAGGGTGTATTTTCTTATCTTGTTGACCTTTTAAAAGCAGTGAGAAATTTCTCCCCTGTAATATGTATCTTAGTTTCTGCAGCACCTTTTTCTTCTCTTTTTGCATCATCAAAGATTCACCATGGCCAAACAGTTACTAGGCAAAACAGACTGTAGGTATACTGTAGGTGTTTTTCAGCTATCTGGAAACGTATATGAAGCACCTGCTTAGTATGTCTTTTGTGTGTACAGAGGATTGGGTTTATTTCCCCTGGGTCAGACTGGTAGAGATTTGCAGAGTTCTTCACCTTTCCATCAAGTGTGTGTCACAGCTAACTTTCTGAGATCCTTTGGATGTAGGTCATCCATTCATTTCCCTCTTTCACAGCCTTTGGAAGGGCTCTTAGTCTCTTCTGCTTCTTGCCTGAGGCACGTGTTCCATTTTATTGAAGAATCAAGTGTATTTTGTCACTGAAATATCTATGTTACTGAGTTTGTGGGTTCCCTAGCTGTCTTGTTACACAGAAACCCAGCTGCTGCAATTTAATGGTTTTGGAGAGGCTAGAATGTAGCAAAGGTAAATTTAACAAGGCAAAACATGCCCCTCTCCCCGTAAAGGTAGAGGCAGACCAGATGAGGAATATGTAATGAAATGTATTCATTATAATATACCATAAATATTTCCCCACGCATTGGAGTAGGAAAATGCTTATCCTTCACACATAAAAAATAAAAGATGGTCCTTTCCCACATTCAGTGATGCTTAGAAATATCTGAGGATCACTCTGTATAATGGATTCAGACCAAAAAAAGATACTAACAGCCTAAACTTGAGGACAGTAACACTATGTTGTATATTGGATTAAACATTACAATAAAATCAAATACTGCTCAGTTGTTAATGTTTCTAAGAGTAACTAATTTTATTTGGTTTGGTTTTGGAACCGATTTTGAAAAAGATCTGAGAAGGCATTGTTTATAGTGAGAAAACAAATGATTTTGATACATTTAAATTATTTAGGAGAAAGTTAAGTTACTTAATTACAGAAATACTTAGAATCAAAAGTTATCTTTTATATTACTTACCACAGTAATATAGCAGAAAAATTACAAAAGAAAGTACATTGTTTGGGTACTGAATCAAAACAAGTTCAGATAGGAAAAAGGGAAGACTTTTAATACTAGATACTATGAAGGGATAGTTGAATTAACAAGAAACTGAGCTGCCTGTCATTGACTTTTAGAATCAAGACTAGAAGCTTTTCAGTGAATGGATCAGAGCTCAGACAGTCTTCAGTCCTTGTTACAGTGATTGTCAACTGAGAAAATCAGAGCAATTCCTTTTATTGTTCCTTGTCCTTAGTCAGTGAAATTGACTAATTTCTTAATCACTTGGCCACTGAAGATCTGCTACTAATATTGAAGTATTCACACAGGTATTACCATGATGTTCTTATAGTGTAAGAATCTAAATGTATTTCATAGTGAAGGTTGCTGTCTAATTCCAGACAAGCCTCAGACGTGCATGGTATGTCCAGTAGGGCTTTGCATGTTGCACAGGTTATTTTATATAAACCTATGTAATGATACTGTTATCTTACAGGGTATGCCTGGTATGCTGAACAGTATCTCTGTTTACAAAGATGAACAATACATTCCTGAGAACATGAGTGTTTTGAAGTCATAACTGTTTTTGCTTTCTCTTGATATGCTTTGCCTATCACTGTAAATATATAGTTTCTTGCTTTTGACAGTTATAAAAAGAGAAAGTAAACATGAGTATGTTCTAAAAAGAAACCCCATGTTTAGGAAGTACAGAGACAAAGTTTTCTGTATGAGCCACTTAATGGTTTAAATTTGCATGCAGCAGTAAAAGTAAAAGCTCGGTGAGTTGATTTCTATATTGCAGTTTAGGAAAACATTACACAATTGATTCCACATAATACTTGCAAAAAATCTGGTTTAATTGGGGGTATACTTAGGAATGTGAAACAGATTCAGAATGCTAAATAAACACCATACACTTAAGTGACTAATTATAATAAAGGTGTTACATCCTCCTCTTCAACAACAGTCAATAACAGAAAACCTATGACAAGTTCCATTTCAAAATACAGTGACCAACTACATGACTTTTTACCCCCCATAGGTAATTGTGTCTTGTCTGGAATACTTTCACTGAAATCTGTTTATCGGGATGGAATGTATATTCTGTGTTGTTACAGAGAGTATCTTTTCATTTCTTTTGTCTTAAGCATTGGAGACTCCCAAGGTTTCAAGAAATTTCGTTTATAAACATTTGTTGAGTAAAGATGGTCTCCCTAATAATACAGGCCTGTAGACTCTGTTTTGGTACAATGACTTTTTCAGCAGTGCACAACTATACATATTCTTTTGAATATGCTACAAGTAGTTCAGGACTGTAGAGAGAACTTCAGAGTATCTTTCCTGCTTCCAAGTTATGCTCAGCAATGCAGGTGTGTTCAGAAATAACGATTCTTGAATTTGTAAGATAACATTCCCCAGTTCTGTGTCGTTGAACATGTTTGCCCATTTAAAATCAATGCTAATTTTACAATCTTATAAACAATAATGTACACGTTTGCATCCTTGAAGATTTCAAGTTAATTAACTGGTGAAATGAACAAAACAGAGGCAACATTTACAACATTTTTTCCTTGATCTGAAATTGAAATTGATGGATGCTTGAGATACTACAATTTATTTTGTAATTATGTATAGCATAGTCACGGTCATTAGAATGAATGCGTGTTCTTTTATGAAGTTACTAGAAAACAGTAACTTGTCTGCGTAAGATGGGCTAATCAGTAGGTTTCTAATTGTAACATAAGTGCTCTTGAATTATCTTGCTTTTTGAGGGCTCAGAACTGGAAGAGTACATTTAGATGAGATGTTAGGAAGAAACTGTTTACTGTGAGAGTGGTGAGTCATTGGAACAGGTTGCCCAGAGGAGTTGTGACTGCCCCATAATTGTAAGTGTTCAAGGCCAGTCAGGTGGGGCTCTGAGCAGCCTGATCTAGCAGTAGGTGTCCTTGCCCATGACAGGGGAATTGGAACTAGATAATATTTAAGGTCCCTTCCAAGTCAAATCATTCTATGAGTCATTTGTTATATCATTTTTTAGCTCTCATGTTTTCATGCTTTCTCCACTCCTTACATTTTCCTACAAAATTTGAGTATTTTTATCCAGTAAGAGATACGTATCTTTTTTTAATTTTGTTTGTCCTGTGATATTTTCTAATACTATATCCCTAAACTAAAACTATTTTTAGACCTGCCACAATGTTTTATATGCATGCTAAAGCTTCAGAAACATGAAAGCAGTGTTCTTTGTACAAGCATAAATTACTGTTCAGTGACCAAAACTAGGTAACTCGAAAAGCATTTTATGTTTTTACTTTTGATAAAGTGGTATAAAATAAATAAAAACCTTCATGAGTTGAGATATTTTCTGAAATGAATGTGTGGAAAAGATAAATTGCAATTGTGGTACAGCAGTGGTCATTCATTCTCTTTCTCAAGCTTTAATTACTTAAGCTCATTTTGAATATTATATTTTATAGTTAATGTGATTTATACTTTATTCTTTAAACTCATAACTCTGTCTAGCAATAATCCAAAAAACAGATTTCCTCAAAATTAAGGGATAAAAACTTTATATCTTTTTTTTACTTTTTTAAAGCATGTTCTAGATTTGTAAGAAAGCCATACTAATTATGATCAGAATTAGGTCCATGTTTTCCTACATCTGCTTTTATAAACATATATGCACTGAGTAACATATTACAAAATTTATTTGTGTTTTTCTCACACCAAAATGGTCAGTTTCTTTTCAAGTGAATAAATTTAATAGGTAGTGAAATTATGAAAATTTTGTCTTAGCTATAGAAATGTTTGACATCTCTGTTGACATCATTGTTTTTGCAAATATACAGGAACTGCAAACTAGCACGTTATGCAGCAGATGCTTTAGGTGTTTCACAGTGGGATATGCAACAGCTGAAACTAATGAGGTTAACTGATCCAAAGATAGAATTTTAGAAAGCCTATAGTTCTAATATTCATAAATATTTAATTGAAATCAAGTGTATATAAAAATGCTGGTGTCAAACAGAATGTATGTTTTTTCCCTTAGGATAAAGTATACTATGGGAACATAATAGATGAAGAACTAGTTTTCTGTTCATATAAACATAGATTTCTCCCCAGATACAACACTTGATTAGGTATAGAAGTACTCTGCCACATTGGTTACTCATAGAGATTGCATCCTATTTTGGAAGGCATACATTGTTTTTAGTACCTCATACATTTACTCATTGCAGAAAGGTAAAAATATATTTCAGAAAGCATTTTACTTTTTACATAATCATTAGCAAGGCAGAGCAGACTGACATTTCTCTGCATCTGACCCTGAGATTAGCTCAGTTGGCTAGAGCTTAGTGCTAATAACACCAAGTCTGTGGGTTTGATCGCCATATGGACCATTCAGTTATGAGCTGGACTAAATGATCCATGTGGGTCCCTTCCAACTCAGAATAATCTGTGATATCTGTGTACAGTTGTGTCTTTACTGTTGCTCAGTAGGTTGGCTCGGTCCTGAGAGATGCCTCTCTTTGGCTCACTTGCTAATATCTAAAGAAGCCCAGAGCAGAGATAGGGATAGTTAGTGAGAGACTTGAGAACCTCACAGTGATTTACAGCCTTCTGTGAGCTATGGGGAGGAGAATCAGCTGGCACTGTGTTTCCCAGATACGAGCTTCACTCTCAGCTGACTGGTTTCTTTAGGTCTCAGTGTCCTATCTGTAAAATGTAGGACATACTTCCCTAATTCACCCATGTGCAGGGAAGATAATATATTTTTACAGTCTAAGTGGTTTGAACCATGCAGCAATGCACACTGAGAAGCCAGGCTTTCCTCAGCTCTGGAAAGGCACTCTGCCATAAGCAGGCTGGAGGTCTCTGCATGCCCTTTCACCTTCCTGTTTGGTGTTTGCTGTGTGTGCTTTCTTTCAAATAATTTCTTTCGCTTTTCTAGTTTGAGGGTTGCAAGAAAGTCTTTTTCAGATGAAAAAATCTCAAGATTCACTTAAGGAGCCATACGGGTGAAAAGCCGTACCTTTGCCAGCACCCTGGCTGCCAGAAAGCATTCAGCAACTCCAGTGACCGCGCCAAGCACCAGAGGACACACTTGGACACTGTAAGGACACAGCATTCCCCTTGCAGTCCCCTGTGCTCCTTTCACCAGCTTGGTGGCTGCAGATAGCCCATAACCTTAGAGATAGGAGAGTGGAGTGTCTAATGAGGCTGTTGAAGCTGTTTCAGAAGTGACTCAGTAATGTAAGCATGGAAAAAGATGTGCCAAGCTTGCTGATAAAAAGGCCACAGGTCCATGGTCTTTGCTGTGGGTAGAGACAGTAGCTTTATCCCACCTAGCTGATATTTAGGGAAACTAAAGCCATCTGTGGTACTAACAGCTCTTCTCTGACAAAATGTTAAGGCTGGTGCATGTACCAGAAAGTCAAGAGAGGAATAATAGTTTTGTAAATCTAAAAATTTTCACTCCAACAAATTGTTGCTTGTGAATTTCAGTCACAGCTAAGATTAGTTTAAAAACCTTTGTTCATAACAAAAGATCATGTTTTGTCAGAGACATGCAGTTTCCCAAAGAGCAGGAGTCCAGAAATAAAATTACAACAATGCCATTTGGATGCCCTTAAATGTCTGTTAAAAATGAATTATCCACTTTGAATAGTCGATACTATGGCTGGCAAGTTAATAATTTGCACAAGGTGATTGTGGAAATGTTTTGTGAAACAGAAATAGATAAATTGCAAAATAGCTAGTTTCAGGAAATAGTGGGAGCTAATATTTCTAGAATGACATATTAGGAAATGTGAGCTGAAGAAGTTGGTCTTGTATTTCACATTAAAATGTGTAATTTTTTTTGTATGTAATATTTTTGAAACTGCAGTATTCAATGCTTGGTTTGGGTTTTGCTTGCTTGCTTTGTAATATAGTAAACTAACACTTTTTCTTGTTCTCTTTTTCTGAAGCAGATCCTTCTGTAATCCTAAACAGTCTTTCTGGGCCTTTACTTCAGTTTCTTTTCCTGATTCACTAAAGGCTGTAATTTCTGATTAAGTCAAAGATTGCTCTGAGGGTGGAAGAATTGTGAGTATATCTAATAATATTCATTGTACTGATTACAAAAAAAAGGTAACAATGAAAGGTGCCATAATGAAAGTTTTCCTTGGGTTTGTCTTCCTTAAAAGCCTTACATTTGTGCTTTCCCTTTCTAACACATCAGCAAGCATTCTGCTTATAATGTACATTTGTGTTCTGCAGTAATGTGGTTTACAGCATCCCAAGGCTCAAAAGGGATTCTCTTATGTTAAAATAGTCTGTGATAAAACAGCAGCTTTATCTTTTCTCTTCTTGACTTAGAAACCTTATGCATGTCAGATTCCAGGATGCACTAAGCGATACACAGATCCAAGTTCCCTGAGAAAGCACATGAAAGCCCATTCTTCTAAAGAGCAACAAGTCAGGAAAAAGGTAAATTTTCTACTGTCTTGACTAGTGTAAAGCTTATGTGTAGGAGTCAGTGTTATAATATAAAATGTTTCAATACATCTTCAAGTATTTGTGTTGATTTCAGACTGTTCATTAGTAAAAGTGTTAGTAGGAAATAATAGATACAGTTTGTATATACATAATTTCATCTTTGGCTTAATAAGGTTGCCTGCTCTAATGCTGTATATTTTCTAATGTGATGGTTAATCACTATCCATGCATAAAGAAGCAAATAATAACTTTTGCAAACAGTAAATTTTGGTTTTTAATTCTGGCCAGTCTCAGATGGAAGGATGGATTTTGAGGGTAGTATGTGAGGTTAAGCTCTAAATCATCTTTTCATATGCCAGACACTTTCAATACCCA
Organism: Scytalopus superciliaris; assembly: GCA_013400415.1. Taxonomy (NCBI): domain Eukaryota; kingdom Metazoa; phylum Chordata; class Aves; order Passeriformes; family Rhinocryptidae; genus Scytalopus; species Scytalopus superciliaris. The sequence continues at coordinate 59,015 of VXBX01005094.1, forward strand.
GACATTTCACTATATCAGTTCCTTGTGGATGTCAAGTCCATGAATCAAGAACTGTTTGTATGCATAAGTATGTCTCTGAAAATCTGAGTAGTGACCTGAGGGAATGATTTTATACTTTGTTTGAGAATTTTTCATCATAGCCCCTGATAATCACTGGCACTATTTCACTGGATAGTTTAGATCATTGAGAATAAAAGTCTAAGATTTCAGTTTAAAGGAATTTGGTCCTGATAAAAGGGGAACATGCATGAACTGGTGTAGGGATAAATAAATGTCTCGAAATGTCAATTCCACGTTGAACAAGTTGCAGTTTAGAAGTTTTAAAATTAATGCACAGCCATTCATAGAAGGTGGCAAGAAAATTGCTTGTTGCAGCACTGGAAACACTTAGTGGCAGTATTTAAAGCTGCAATATACCCATTGGGAGAGTAAATTTTCATTCAATGTTTTGTTGGAGCAGGACATGGCATGTCAGTCTCTGAGGAACTGACCGGTAGTATTAATGGGGAATTTCCTTTAAACGTATGAGTGCCCATACCTGTATCAGAGTTGAAGTAAATGAGCATTCATTTTCACCCTAGTAAGTTGTTCTTTGGCTCCTTGTTCCTGTGAGCGCTGCCCAGAGGCAGGACTGCGGAAGGAGATCTGTGAACCCTGTCCTGCCTGTCCCAGGAGGGCGACTCGGCCATGCAGACACCATGTTTTACAAGCATATAAAGTATATGCTGATCAACACACTGTTTTCTGAGAAATTTGTTGGATGCCTCAATTAAAACTGGCATAAAACACCTGCATACAGGTTTTAAACTCCACTGTAACATTACTGTCAATGGAAGAGAAATAGTGCATTACCACTTCTCTCATTTTGTTGTATTGCACCACTGTGTCAGATTTTCCTTCCTGCATTTCATTCACTATTTGATTCTGCTCATTTTTCATTCCCTCTTTGTGCTGAACAGTTTAAACTTGGGGTTTTTTGTACTCCTCACTTGACTCTCTGGGAGCACATTCTAGACTTAAAGTTCTCCATTTTTTTCAGTCACGCTTTGATAAGGATTTATTTGTGCTCATTGGTCACCTGTGATAATATGAGAGGGGAAATAAGCCAAAGCTCCACAAAAATAAAAGAAAAATTGTGGCATCTATCAAGCCAGATACTTAAAGCACAGATAAACTTTGCATAATGTTTATTATGTACAACCTAGTTAGTTACTGAACCTTTGATAACTTATAATTACTAACTAATATTATACTTTGGTATTTGAAATATTTCCTGGCAGTAATAATAATAAAACCTAAAAACCACAAACCTCTTAATGCAGAATTAAGATTATGTATGGATTTAATTAAAAGTGAAAATTATCTTAATGTCAAAAAGGTATTTACAAATATGTGAATTCATCAAAAATAACCATAAAAATTCCAAGGTGTTAAAGGCACAGTGGAGTAATAATTCCAGCCCTAGGGATCTATTCTGTTGAAAAGAATGAAACTCTTTGCTGCCACATCCCATTAGTCATGGGTTCTTTAATATATCGTGCCTGACTGCTTTTAATCCTCCTTTTAACCTCCCTGTACATACCAAGCGACATTATTATGGCATCTAAGACTGTACCTGCATTTGTGTCTCTGATGTTACATAGACTTAAATAGCAGGGTGAAGTACATTCATAACAGTGGAATCAGCTACTTGTTGTGCTAATGTTTACACTGAGTCTTCATCCTAGATTTTGTAGATTTGTCCTTTGACCCTTTCCTTGCCTCTCTAAGATGGGGCCAGATTATGCAGTGGGATAGAGGTAAATTTCCATATCTGAATTATTTTAAGCAACTTCTGTTGATACATGTCTGTCATGTACCATATAAGGCAAAATGCCTTTTCTGCAAATCCTGTAATGCAGCCACTGTTCCCCTTCTCCTCCCAAACCCCAGCCTCCAGCCATTCACTAAGGAACATTTAACTATGAATCTCTCCAAGTAATGGAATGAAATCTTAGAGAACAAGAAGATCCCAGCACAAAAGTATTTAATGAAAGCAGTTTCGTGGATAGTACAGTAAACTTTCATTTACTCTTCAAGAAAAGCAGAGCCATGAGAGAATAAAGACAGCTGTGCCTGCTTTAATCATCTTTGTGTAATTTGCAAAATTCTTCATAAAGATGAGGGCAAATATAGACACAAATACCATGTAAATACCTGGGAACAGATGCTGAAAATATTCAGTAAAACATTTTAGGTATAATCTCTATGCATCATAATATTCAGTCTGTACTTTTAAAATACTTTAGTGGTTAAAAGCAATGCTTATTATCTTACTATAAAAAAGGAAAAACTGCTGGCTCTGCCAGAATTTCATCTTCCCATGGGGAAGATGGATGAGCTCCTTCTATACTGGGAAGTCAGTGACAGAAAACTGGAAAAATAAGAGCTTAAAGTGATGCTGAGAGGAATACAAATGCACAACATGCCCCTGGACTACAATTACTTTTGAAACCTGATTTATTCTTAATCTTGTCCTCATTTCAACTTTGAAAGGACAACAAACTTGCAAGATTTTTTTGTTAATTCACTAGACAAGTAAGCTTATTTTCAGTTGGTTACACTTTTTGTTTTCAGTAAACAGCAAATGTCTTTCATCTGTGAACTGATGATACTGTATTCAAAAATAAGAATCTGTAGCTCTTCTAGTTTGTCTTTTTGTTGAAGTCAGTGAAGGTGAAATTATGGAACATACTAGCAAAACC
>VXBX01005094.1:61798-94158 GCA_013400415.1 Scytalopus superciliaris
TGTGCTCTTTACTATAACAGAATCACAAAATGGGTCAGTCAGGTTGAAAGGGACCACACCGGGTCATCTGGGCCAACCTTCCTGCTCAAGCTCAGTTATCCCAGAGCACATTATACAGGATTGTGTCCAGATGGTTCTCAAATATCTCCTGTGAGGGAGATGCTGCAACCTCTCTGGGCAGTCTGTTCCAGGGCTCAGTCATCTACACAGTGAAGAGGTTCTTCCTCATGTTCAGGTGGAATTTTCTGTGCATCCATTCCTGCCTGTTACCTCATGTCCTATTGCCTGGCACGACCGAGCAGAGCCCGGATCCATCCTCTTGACACCTCCCTTCAGATATTTTTAGGCATTGATGAGGTCCCTTCTCAGTCATCTCTTCTTGAGGCTGAACAGGCCCAATTCTCTCAGCCTTTCCCTGTAATAGAGATCCAATGATTTGAAACCAGCACAGAAGGTGAATAACACTGCTATGTTCTTCTTGAAGATGCATTTGTTGTGTGAGCTAGCACTCAGCCTTGTACAAGTGTAAGAACACTGTCTTTTCCATACAAGTATACCATGAAAAATAATTTGATATTTTTCTAGAAGTTATGCTGAGGAAATCTGTATTTGTAAATCTGAAGAAAATATTTAGTTCACTTTCAAATGAAAAGTTAAATGCAAGTCCCACTGTTAATGGAATGGAACGGAATGGAATGGAATGGAATGGAATGGAATGGAATGGAATTGGCTCTCCACTGCCTTTGTGTAGATCTTGTCATGAATATCTGCAATGTCTAATGCCTCTCTTAAAGGTTTTCTCTCCTAAAAAACTACATTTTCAAACAGGTAAGAGATAATACAGAAAAGACAAAAGATTGCTCAGTTTTAGTACTGCTGTTTGGCAAGGACGAGATCAGTTTAGTAATACTGACCGTATCATCTGAAAAATACAGTGGCTGTTCTTTCAGATAGAGTTTTAATTTTATCCCTAATTGTAGCAGTGAATAACTGTTGTCATGTTTAATAGTTCTTTAAGACAGTGTGTCCTGCCAAAAAACAAAACAAAACAAAAAAAAAAAAAAAAAACAACAAAACCCCCCAAACAACAACAGCAACAACAACAAAAAAAGGCAAAACAAACAAACAAACAAGCAAAAAACCCAAAAACCCCCCAAAACCAAAACAAAAAACCAAAACACAAGAAAACAAAACAAACAACAAACAAAAACCCCACCACAAATATTTAAAAGATTGTTTTCATTTAATTAAAGGAAAGTGTGGTAGATAAGAATACAACTGGCTAGATCCATCTTTAAAAAATAATAATCTTTGCTCTTGTTGTTTAAATTAGATGTGGATATGTTATGCAGACAAGTGTTGAGATATTGAATGATTACCTGACAGTTGCATCTGTACGCTCTCTGTCCTGAAAACCTGCATTATATTAGCTCATTCAAATGGGTCTTTAGGAAACCATGCAGGGATTCATCTGTCTAGATATCTTAACACTCTAGCAGATGCATAACATCCTCAGTGATACTCCTAGGACACTACTTGGGCTTAGTCTAACACAACAATTGTGTCTATTTTTCTGGAATAAAATTTTTGTACTGTCTCTGCCAGAAAGCAGATATCATGGACACGTAGCTTTGGGAAAGGCAGTCCAAAGGATGCTTCTGAAAGTTGTCTAGATTTGGTGGAGGATTTTTTTACTTGTAGTTTATATGGTACATCTACCAAATCACTAAGGAGTGGAGGGGGTGGTGAGATTTCAGGAGACAAGGGATATGTGCACAGACTTCCAGATTGTTTCTGCCTTATAATCTTCCTTTTTGACACAGATTGATCAGTTTTAAAATGATGGCTGAACAGTCAGTTTTGGAGAATTGTCAAAACATTATCCCAATGAAAATGGATTCCAGCATCTGAAGAAATGCTTCCAACATTTGTTCCTTTGACATCTGGCTGGAAGGAGGCTTTTTCAGATGTTATTTTGCTGTTGAGGAATAAAGGACAGAAGGCAATCAGGATTTATCTAGTCCTGGTGGTGTTTGTGCATGATTTCTTCCACACTGCATTTATTGCACTTTCAAAAATCAATCAGCTAGCAATGGCAGAGAGTTTTCAGAATATTTTGTCTGATTACAATAAAAACGTTGATAGACTGCACTGCTGAGATAAAGAAGGCAGGATAACACCTCAGCCATATCCACTCCTTCTTCAGACTGTAGTAGAGGCTAGTGTAGAGCAGAGCAGTCCACACTAGATGTGGACCATGTTGAAAATAATGGGATAAGGATACAGATCTATGGCCAAAGCAGTTCCTGGCATTGCCTTGCAGTGGCCTGTATTGACATTGACAAGGGTTCCCAGCTGAACTGACAGGGCTTTGCAGAAACCACCTTACTAGTAAAGATCCTGCAGTTATTGCTTTTCTCTCACCCTGTAATATAAAAATTGGGATATAAAATCTCCAGCTTTAGAGGCAGATCTCAATAACTGAATTCTGAAGCCTAGTCATTTTGTATCTCTTCTAACCATTCTTCTCTTCTCTCTTAGAGCCCTGTTATGTATAATGTATGTAGAATCTTAGAATCATAGAATGTTTTGCGTTGGAAGAGACCTTAAAGAACATCTAGTTTCAACCTCCCTGCTATGGGCGGGGACACCTCCCACGAGACCAGGCTCCTCATAGCCCCATCCTTGAACACTGCCAGTGCTGGAGCATCCACAACTTCTGTGGGCAACCTATTTCAGTGCCTCTACCACCCATGCAGTAAAGAAGTTCTTCCTAACATCTAATTTAAACGTACTCTCTTTCAGTTTGAAACCAGTACCCTTTGCCCTATAACTGCAGTTCCTGATGATGAGTCCCTCTCTGGCTTCCCCAAAGGCTTCCATGAGGCCTTCATGCCACCTCTTCTGTTCCAGTGTGAACAGTTTCAACTGTCTCAGCCTCTTTTGATAGTGGAGATGCTCCAGTTCCCTTATCAACTTCTTGGCCCTCTTCTGGACTTGCTTCAACAATTCCATGTCCTTCTTCTCTTGAAGGCACCAGAACCATATGCAGTATTCCAGGTGGGGTCTCACAAGAGCAGAGGGAGAGAACCACTCCTTTGACCTGCTTTTGATGCAGCCCAGGATTTTGTTGCCTTTCTGGTCTGTGAGTGTGTAATGCTGACTCATGCTGAGTTTTTCATCAACCATCACCAAGTCCTCAGCACAGCTGCTCTCAATCACTCCTCTGCCCACCATGTAGGTATGATATATAAACGTGTCCATCTTACAATGAAAACAAGAAATGGGAAAAAACCCAAGTGGTTAAAGACATGATATTCCCCTATTGAACCATATTTCTCTGGAACTAGGATATAGAGGTGTTTTCATTACAGGTTAACAAGAATTTTCTATAAAGTTTTGAGAGATTGTTTACCTTTCTATTTTGTAGGTTATGTCAGCAAATATATTATTCCCTCAGCAAAATAATGTAGAGCTCTTGCTTCTTGCATACATCTGCTGCATACATCTTGGTTGTTCATTATTTACATTACTTTACAGTTTTATAATAGAAAAGGGCTTTTTATTGTGACTACATGTTGATTTTACCACTCAATTGATGAAGATTCCATTTCTTTTTAAGGAGTTAGGATAAAAAAAAATATTAAAACTGCCTTTATATCTAATGACAAGATGAATAGAAACCAATGTCTGGGGATTTATTTTTTTAGCTAGTATCTTTGGTTTATGTAATTTCACAGTGTAGTTCCAGTTTTTCCTTTAATTTCCTTTCTTTCTCAGTATTTGAACTAGACTTTTTTTGGTGACACAGTGCCTATTGTGTTTATTACAGGAAAGAAAGTAATTTCTTTTTTATTTTTTTCCTAAATCAGAATGTTTAATTGATGAGGAAAGAGGGAGCCAAGGAGGGTTAGAGCATTACATCATTGGTGTTCTGGCAGGTTATTCAGGCATTAAGCTAATTACCAGTGACATTGTCCATTATGTGACTGTATTAATCTGGAGAAACTGCCCTGTTTGAGAATATCTGCTTCATGGGGAGCAAACATCCTACAGTATGAGCTCAGTTGCTTCTGTATCGTTCAGTTTTTACTTACCATTATTTAAACTCTTAGTTCAGATTTCATTGTTTAAACTGCAAAAGTGAGAGAATGGGTTGCAAGAGAAGCAAATCTATTTTCTTGCTTTGAGAACAGTTGAAAATAAGGATATTTTCTCTCATTTGTTCTCTCTGGAGTCCACTTAAAAGATGTCACCAATTCAAAAGGAAGTGCATTCACAGGCTAAGGGTCAGTGAGCAGTGCCCATGGCAACTAAGAAACTATTCTGCAGAAAAAAATGCAGTAAAAAGTAAGTGTTTTAATCCCCAGCTTTAATCCTTTTACTTCCTGTTTTTAAAATTAAATATAAATCAGACACCATGGCATTGAGCAATTTTTCCTGGAAGGGATGTTTGTAAAAAGGGATTAGGAACGGGCAGCACTGTTTGAGGAATGTAGTCATACAATTTGTTGGAAAACTTTTGAGACTAGGAATGACCAGTTCTTTTCAGTGTTGCCAGTGAGAAACTAGAAAACAGATCCTGAAAGCAAGAGAGGACTGGCTGTGGCTGATACTCCCTGCCCCCTTGCCAGCTGCTGCAGCAGCAGTGATGTGCGCTGTGACGGGATGCACAAGGAATGCCTCTCAAGCAAGCTCTGTCGTGGGGGATATGCTTTGCAAGCACTACATTTAGAACCCTGCTCGCCAAGGAAAAGGAAACATCAAAATCCCCCCGTGGTTTTCATGCTCCTCTGACAGCTGTGGCACTTGTTATAACCAGGCGATTGTTAGTTTGTTTTACTTACTGGTTAACATTTGCTGTTTCACATCCTGACTCTTCTCTGCACTTGCTTTCTGCCCTGAGCTCATACTCCTGTGAGCTTCAGCAGTGGGATGTATTGAAATGTGCACCAGAAGGAGTAAGTGCTGTCACCATCCTTACGTTTACATGTATGGGGAAAAAAAAGTAAAAGAAAATCCAGATTGTCTCAAAATTCTGTAAACATCTGTCAGTACATGGTCTTCAGGTCCATTTTTGATATCAAACGATATCCTTTTCTCTGTTTCTGTGTTTTCATTTCCCTGCCACAGCGTATGCTAGAACATGGGTTGAGAGAGCAAGAATCTTTCTGTCTTTAGAGGCCAGGTTGAGGAAGTTGCTTGGGAGGCAGTCCTGAAGGGAAAAGGGGTCCAGGAAGATTGGACATTCTTCAGGAAGGGAATGCTAAAGGCACAGGAGCACACCATCCCTATGTGATGAATGACGAGACTAACTGAGCAGAGAGCTTTGGCTGGAACTTTGGGGAAATAAATGGGAGTTTATAACCTTTGGAAGTAGGGGCAGACAACTCAGAAGGACTGCATGGATGTTGTGAGGTTATGCAGGCTGAAAATTAGAAGGACCAAAGCCCGGCTGGAACTTAATCTGAAGACTGCTGTTAAAGATAATGAAAATGTTTCTATAAATACATTATCAACAAAAGGAGGGCTAAAGAGACTCTTCAGCCTTTACTGGATGCCAGGGAAAAACATGGTGACAAAAGGTGAGGGAAAGACTGAGGTGCTTAATGCTGGTTTTGACTTGGTCTTTCACAGTCAGACCAGTTGTTCTGTGAGAACCCAGACCCCGAGCTTGAAGACAGGGATGAGGAGCAGAATGAAGCTCTCACAATCCAAGGGGAAATGGTCATTGACATACTACACCACTTGAACACTCACAAGTCTATAGGGAAAGGTGGGATCCAGCAAAGGGATGCTGAGGGAGATGGCAAAAGAGCTCACCAAGCAACTTTACATTATTTATCAACAGTCCTGGCTAAGCAGGGAGGTCCCAGTTGAATGGAGGTTGACAAATGTGACATCCATCTATAAGAAGGGCTGGAAGGAGTGTCCAAGGAACTATAGACCAGTCAGCCTGTCCTTGGGTTCTGGGAAAGATTGGAGAGCAGATCATCATGAATGCTATTACACAGCATGTACAGGACAAACAGGGAATCAGGCCCAGCCTGGGGTTTGTGAAAGGCAGGTTCTGCTTGACCTGATCCCCTTCTGTGACAGAGTGACCTGCTGACTGGGTGCAGACATTGTCTACCTGAACTTTAGTAAAGCCTTTGACACCATTTTCCACAGCATTCTCTGGAGAAACTGGCTGCTCATGGCTTGGATGGACAGACTGTTCACTGGGTAAAAGACTGGCTGTATGGCCAGGCCCTGAGAGTGGCAGTGAAGGGAGTTACATCCAGCGGTTCCCCAGGGCTCAGTATGGCCAGTTCTATTTAACATCTTTATCAATTGTCTGAACAAGGGGATGAGTGCACCCTCAGTTTGCAGATGATACCAAGGTAGGTGGGAGTGTTGATCTGCTGGTGGGTAGGAAGGCTCTGCAGAGGGATCTGAACAGGCTGGATTGATGGGCTAAGGCCAATGGTGTGAGGTTCAACAAGATCAAGTGCTGGGTGGTTGGAGAGCTGTTCGGTGGAAGAAGACCTGGGGCTGCTGGTTGACAGCAATGAACATGACCCAGTGTGTGCCCAGCTGGCCAAGAAGGCCCAATGGCATCCTGGCCTGTATCAGCAATAGTGTGGCCAGCAGGACCAGGGCAGTGATTGTCCCACTGCACACACTGGTGAGTCCGGACCTCAAATCCAAGAGAGTGTCCAGAGAAGGGCAATGGGGCTGGTGAAGGGTCTGGAACATAAATCCTGTGAAGAGCATCTGAGGGAGCTGGAGTTGTTTAGCCTGAAGAAAAGGACGCTGAAAAGGAGGCCTCCTATCTGAAAGGAGATTATAGTGAGGTGGGGGTTGGTCTCTTCTCCCAAGTGAAAGGTGACAGGATGAGAGGAAATGGCCTCAAATTGCACCAGGGAAGGTTGAGATTTAATATTAAGAAAAATCTCTTCACTGAAAGGGTGGTCAAGCATTGAAACAGCCTGCCCAGGGAAGTGGTTCAGTAACCATCACTGTAGGGATTGAAAAGCCCCGCAGATGTGCTGGGTACATGGTTTAATGGTGGACTTGACAGTACTGGGTTTACGCTTGCACTTGATGATCTCACAGGTGTTTTCCGACCAAAATGATTCGGTAATTCCATAATTCTGTGATTCGCATTACCCTGTCACACTTCAGTCTGGGCTTTAAATGCATTATCCTGTCCATTATGCTACTCAAGCATCACCGATGTCTGAGCAAACAAGACTACTGCTGTGTACAGGATGCCTAAGAGGTTGCCACCTGTTAGGTTGCCACAATTAACTACCCTAACAGCAGCACAAATACTCTTCAGGTCCTTAATACTGTCCTCGTGGAGTGTTCATGTTCCAGGCTGAGACCTCCTCTGCATCCATTGTTGGTATGCTGATTTCACGCTGCTGGAGACGGGTGTTGGCAGCTGCATTGGCAGGTACTGATTTTGGAGTCCTCAGTCCTACTCCTGAAGCAATGACATACTGGCCTCACCGGCACTGCCTGTATGAGGAGGGTCTTCATTTGCCCATTTGTTTCCTCCCTGTGGTGCAGGGAGGTAAGCTGAATTATGGCTTTAAGAATCACTAAAAGAATCCAACCTGACACAGAAATGTCCCTCAATAAATAGGAAGCAGTAGAAACTCTGAAACTTAATAGTGCCAGCGTAGCCAGCACTTCACATCATCATTCCGCCATTGAAGCACATTGAGCAGACAACTCAAAGGCAGTGAATGAAAACTTGTAGGGATGACATGAGGGATCTTTGCAAGAGAAAGAATAGTATGCCTGAAGCCTAATACTTTTGATCTCTTATTAGGGAATCTGTAGATTTTTTTTCTTTTTCAGTCTTAGGCTCTAATGAAGATAGTTTGAATGGAGAAGCATTTTCATATATGAGCTGGTACATGCATGAACTAATATTCCAGTGGAGGTAAACACAAAGTCAGGTGTTGAAAGTGAAGGCCAGTGTTACATAAAAGATGCTACAGAGTTGGAGTTTTTTTTGAAGAATGTGAAATCTGAAAGTCTTTGTTTCTGTATACTAACAATTGCTGATATTATCTAAAGATTTTCATGGCAATTATTTGATAATCTGTGACATGGAGACAAATATGCCTGCACTAAATGAAGCACCAGGTGGATAAATACGTGTTTATTTTACACATTTTTCCACTCAAGAAGTGAAAATCTGCCAAGAGATTTATTTTCAGAAAGGCAAAGCAAATCATTCTGCAGTACAAGTAATTTTTTTGTCAGGCTGCATTTATGTGGAAAAACTGATGTTTGGCATATCATATACTAACTATACCCACAGATCAGTCTGGCACAAAAGAGTGATTTTTTTTTTTACCCCNTATAGATAACATTTCTACTAAGCTAGTTATGTGTTCTCAGATTTGATACAATCTGATATGGGACAGGAAGAGAGATAATATTTGAGGTGAGAGAATGTGCGTGTGTACGCAAACATCTGTATGGGTGCTTTCTAATTATGTAGAGCAAAATCATAATCAGTTTTCACCAGAACTATGGCCAAACAAGCTTTTTTAAATCTCAGAAAAGGTCAACTTACAATACATCTCACTCAAACTGTATTCCCTCCTGTAAAGTAAGAATGTCAGTTTGATTTTTTAATTCAAGGTTTCCTTTCAGATCTGTTCCAGCTGCAATTCTTCCCCCTAAAGGGGTTTTCTTGGTGTTCTGTATCATTTTAGTGATGATATAACATAAAATAGTGCTCAAATTAGAATAATTACCAATTGAAAGCAAGCTATCTGTTCTATATGTAATAAAAATAGAATTAATTTTAGTGTAATCAATCTTAATGTAATGTTTTCCTCTTAATAGTATGACTTCAAACCCAGTATAGTATGACTTGAAATTTGCCAAAGTTAGCTGATCGTATAGCTTCCAGGTACTTTTGATTTTTAATGCAAGAAGAACATTTTTGGTGTGTTCTCCTGATCTATGCTAGGACATGAAGACAGAAGCCAGTTTTATATTGAACTCAAATGTTGCTAGTAAAACTTTGCAAGGAGCAAAATTAACTTGCATAGAACCTAGCGTCTCTACTGTTCAGATAGACTAGTTTAACTTGATTTTCATTGTGTTTTCCTGGATGGACATTTAATTGAAGCAGAACGTAAAAGCAGAGAGAAATAGCACACGCACATCTGAACGTTGTGGTAGACAGTTAACAGAACATTTCTCCCTAGAAATCCTGCTCTGATGACTCAGAGAAAACAAAGGTTATCGAGGAATCCCTTCTGTCTGCATTGTTTCTTTGCCCCAGGATGTTTGTAGCCTTTAGAGGCAGGACTTGGGACACGTTTTATTGACTCCATTTAATGGTCTGCTGTCAGAAAGGTTTGGTACTGTGCAAGAAAGCACTAGACCTTGAAGCTGATCTGTGAGTAAAGGGGTGATTTGGATCTAGCAAGCAAAACTATAATATGAGTAAATATTATCACATAGCATGGCTTCATAGTGAACTTTTAATTTTCTAGTGGTGACATCTCTATGCTATCTATGTCATGATGTGAACAGGACATAATTTTACTCTTACTTATACAAGCCAGTGTTGTATTCTGGCTACTCCTTGAGAAAAGCTAGTACAATATGCGTCTCTACAGAGACTGGTCATGCTCCCCACTCCCTTTGCCAATTTAAATTACAGACAATAAAAATGAGTAAAAACTACTAACTTATTCTGTACTTGACAGGTAGTGCTTAGTAAGTTACTACACAGACTATGTGAATAACAGAAATTTCTCCTATGCATTGTAATGCAAAAAACCCATGTCTATAAAGCTGTTGCAGCTTATGTAAAACAATTTCTGTACATGAAACATAGCAGTATTTAGGTGGGGTTTTTTCTCATTTTAGACATGACAGACACAGATCTAACCTGCATAAAAATAAACGGACTATAACTAATGTCTCCCTTATTTTTGGAAATACTCTGCTAGGTGCACAGCATGTATGTAGTCCATTAAGCATGTTTTTATGTAGGCAAGATTTAAAATGCTGTGATTTGATGTCAAAACTGGCATGTTTGAATGACTGAATGAGTCTGGACTTTGCTGAGGAATTGCTTGAGTTGATCTGAATGCATATAGACGGGTTTTGAAGTTACTGAAATCCTATTTTATGTGGTTTAGGATTTCTCAAACTAGTAGAGCAATCCTAAACTGCTTCTTTTCTGATTCAGTGTATTCATAAACACTCATTTTGCATGTTTTCCCTGATGGTGTCTGATTTCTATTGTGCCGGAGTAATGCTAAGGAAACCAGCCAAGTTGTATAAAAGCATGCAGATCTCAGATAAAACACACATTGGTTAGAGAAACATGCAACAAATTATCTTTTATTTTAAGGAGAAATTATGTCATGCATCAAATCAACCACACATCTCTGCATTTTAACTCAAATATAATGAAATTGAATATTGGGGAATGTAGAATTTTGCTCCTTTCTAATTACTTCTGCTTGTATCATTTAATCTTGTTAAATTATTCATTCGTATGTAAAATTTACAGGAGTAGAATTTCCGTCTATTGTTCTGAAAGGTAATAAGCATTAATTGTCAAAGAAATAAACCAGTTGTAAATTATGACTGACAGTGATTTCTGTGTTAGAAAAAAAAAAACCCTGCCACATTGTGATAATGGAAATGTCTCTTTTTCTTCCCAGTGTACAAATACAAAACTTCACAACTGAGCTATTGAAATTGAAAATCTATTATTTAGAACTAATATTTCATCCAGGGAAGTTTTTAAGTTAGCTGAGCAGTTGATTGTTAACTTGCACTTTGGTCAGCCATAAATTTAGGCTACATTACAGCACACAGAAAATGTCTGCTCAGCATGGCAAAATTGTCAGTTATTGATTTCTCCATTCAGCAGGGTAACTTTCTAACCTTGTAGTGCTTAAAAACAGATTGCCAAGTTTTCAGTCCCGGCATGATTGTAACTGGTGCTTGGCTGATGATCATGAGGGAGGCAAGGTGATCATGGGGAAAGCGAGCTATTGCTGGGACATTTGTAGCGTGATATGATTTATACAGAAGTCAGAGTGTCAACAGTCTTTTGCAGTTGGATGATAAGTCTACACCCTAGGTTGGAAAAGAAATGCCTTGGTGTTAAAGCAAGAAACAGACCTCAGTAGTTAGATCTGGTCAATTATTATTTCCTCCTTCATAGCTTTTTAAAATGAAGATAAAACTCTATAGTTGCAGTGAATGGTTGCTGGTTTTTGCTTATTTTTAAGATCATCTATCTTTTCATTGCCTTTCAGTATTTCTTCACATACTGAAGAAAAAAATCACACTGATTTCCCTGCATTTGTCAAACTGTAAAACATCGGTTTCAGTTAAAACTTTTTTATGAAATATGTAAAAATATTTGACTGAGGTACAGTGTGTTTTTACCCTGAATGTCTTTACAGGAAAAAAAAATGCCTTTATTAGCTGTATTTGAACCACAGTCCCTGTTTTACCATCTATTTTGTTCCAAAAAGGCCACAGTTTATGCCACCCCTGTTAATAGTACAGAGGAAAGATCTGGAAGAACACTGGACAGAGGATGAGCTTTAAATGGCAGAGGAAGGTGCACCCAACAACCAATGCCTGGTTACTGTCAGTATCAAGAGAAAACAGTAAGGACAGGAAATGGAGTTGTCCAGAAGTTGTGCATAGTTTGGGAAGCGGATGTAATTTAATGACTGGTTCTGCTAAAGGAGACTTACCCATTTCTGGTCCTGCCCTGCCAAAAAGTCGGGAAGAGCTCCTCTACTCTTGCTCTCTGCTGTTTCCAGTGTACAACAGTAATTACTTTTGAAGAGCAGATCACATGCATACCCTGCAGCAGGGGACAGTGAAGTTATTCCCAGAATCTGTTATCTGGAGAGGGTTTATAGAAGGTCCATAGTAATATTTTTAGTGGGAATTTGAAATAGCAGTTTGTGTCTGCAGTTGCACAAGTCAGTGTAATACCCACCTCTTGCTCAGGATATTTCATCGTATGTACATTAAATACATATCTTGTCATTCTAAAATTACATATTATATACATATAACTTTATATATTGTCATACATGCACTTACATGTCTCTGTGTGTGTGTAAGTTTATACAGTCTGTATTTCTAGCCCTTGTAGCTATAAATATGAATCAACATGGATGAAATAAGAACTCTCTTCAGAAATCAGCTCACAGCTGTCTCACAGTGTTTCCTTTCTTTTCTTTTGTTTTCCTCTTGGTAATCCTGGTGTTTCTTTGTTTTTATAAGCATTGACTGTTGGGCAAGCCAGAAAATTTAAGTTGCATATTCATGTGATAGATTTGTTCGAAATATCAAAGGATTTGTGAATGCTAAAAAAAACTCCTAGACAGCTCAAAATAGAAAAATTTGTACAATAGGTGGGCGCCTATTTTATTTTACAAGAATTATTTAGTTTTTGTAACTAATGCATAAAGAGTTAGCTCTCCTCTTTTTTTTGTTTTGATCATTGTTTCATCCATATGAGTGCTATCTCATGTAGAAAAAAATTGAACAGTCTCTTGCAAAAAAAAAAAAAATCACAAGCAAACAACTTTACACAGGCAACTTCTGTGAATTTGTATTCTGTGTGATAGAATCTTGTGGGTTTTGTAGAAGTCAGATTTTTTTCATCATTATTTTCATATTCGATTTCATAGAAATTTAAATTCACGTAATGCTTATTAATAATGTAACTGATAAGAATATGAGTGAGAATCTGCCATTTAATTTCACGTGCGCTTAATTTCATGAAAAAGCCATGTTACTAGTGATAGCAACAGACCCAGCACAATTAGTGCGCAATAGTAGACAACTGGAAGAAACATATGTTCTTATAGCAGATTGTAAATATGGATAATAAACAAGAAGCATTTTTCAGAGTATTTCTTCTCTTCCTCTTCACCACCCCACCCTGCCTGCCTCCTGCCTTCCTTGATACAATTCTAGAAAAACAGATATACCTCACAAAGGTATTGTATCCCAGGGCTTTGTAATGACTCACTGAATTTTTAGGAGAAGGAATAATCTACAGCATACACAGTCTGTGCATAGGTATCATAAGGCTGTGTAATATCTCTTAACTACAGTTACCTGTGCCAGGTGCTTATAATGTGTAAGACCAACTCTCCACTCAGTTGGAACAGTTTTATACTAGTATGTATTATCAAAAGTAATTTGAATGTTTATCAGCATCTTGTGGCACAGTAATGGGTCTTTTTACAGTTGCATTCAGAATAATTTCCTCCTTCTCTTTTTTCTTAATTTGTCCCATCCCTGGGAGTGTTCAAGGCCAGGTTGGATGGGGCTCTGAGCAACCTGTTCTAGTGGAAGGTGTCCTTGTCTGTGTCAGGGGTGGTAGAACTAGATAATCTTTAAGGTTCCTTCCAGTTCAAACCATTCTATGATTCATTTTTGAGTATAAGATGGACAGAAATTTCTCTTGTTGTTCCTCATCATCCGCCTAGGAGTTTTTTAGAGGTGCTAGGTTATGTTTGGGTTGCTGTTACCTGCTCATCTCTCATGGCACCAAAGAAGAAAGGAGAAGCCTCAGTTGCATCTGTGACATTTGCTTCTTGGCACTCTGACGCAGAAGTGCAGCAAATCCTGCTGCACTTGGTCAGGTTTCTGTCCATCATTCATCATTCCTCACCAGCATGGGGGAAAGGGCAGGATATTTATGGGCATCTCAGCCACTGCAGTGTCCCACATGCATATAAGCACAAACCCACCTTTTTTGATGCTTTTAAATGAATGTATCAGCTTGTGAGCCATGATGGCTGGAAGGAACAGGCAAATTTTTGCTATATAAAACAGTAATATCAGAGAGGAAACTGGGATCTGCATCAGTGCCAGTGACCTTCAGCAGCATTCATCTGCCATAAACCTCAGCATGCAGTTTGGCATTACAGCTAAGACAGCCTTGAGTTAGGGTGCTGCAGCAGGCTTTCTCCCTTTTCTTATTTTGGTTTGGGGAATTTTTTTAGTTGTTTTTTTCTTTTTTTAACTGTATTTAATTGTAGCCTCAGAGTGAGACTGTTCATCCAGTTTCATCCAAAGGAAAACTCTTCGTATGAACTTGTTTGTTAATTGTTTGCAGAGTGAATTTTCTGCTGGATTAGCCAGATAAACAGACTTGCTGTTGATGGACCAGGGATTAGTAGCAGTGACAGAGCACTCATGGTCAAATCAGTTCAGCTGTAATGTGGAACAAATGTAGTCCTACTCATCTTAACAATGGTGTCTCAGACAACTTCAGCTCTACATAAAGCAGTCCCACTTCCATCCTGATTGTCTTGAATGTTACTACTCCTGGCTGCTCATTCCCAGCCCCTCCTTTCCAGTGTCATGAGCATCTTTGCTTTTCTGGTCCTGCAATGAGCCAGTTCAGGGCACTAAAACAGCAACAAAACATTTATTTTCTTATGGTACCTCTCTGCTGATACAGGCAATGTAGACATGATTAATCTCCTTTACTGATGAACCAGGTCACTCCTCTCTTTTACAGTGTATGACAAGAGAATGCACTGAAGTCAATCTGTCCAAGGTCCTGTCTGTACAAGTGGGCCTTGTCCTGGGCACAGTTTTGTTAAGCATCTGGAAGTGTTTTCTTCCTCAGATTCAAAAAGTGCCTGATATAATGAAAGGATGGTATTCATCAGGATTTAAAAGATTATTCTCCATTTTTTTCTTCTAATCTCTCAACATTTCTTCACTGCAATTTTTCACTGTCTTGAAGATTTTTGTGATTTTTTTTCTTTCGTCCATGTGATATTTTCTGGTTTTTTATCTCTTGTGTTTCAGTTGCGATCAAACTCAGAGCTTGGCCAGGACATCCTGAATGACTGCCTCGCAATCCAGCCCCTCCAGCCAACCCCGTCACCGCATGATGCTGCAGATAATTCCATGGGACACTCCCCAGGGCCAGCTCATGATATTTACCCAGGTATAGAAAAAGACAGATAAAAAGCTGTTGTATTATTGCTCACTTGAGATTAGGGATGATTTTACAGAGTAGGATGTACTCTGAAATCCATATCTATCTCATAAAAAGGATAGAATCTGCAAAGCAATACAAAAACATAGATTTTGAACATATTTTTATGTATTTTTTGAAAGGTGGCAGGGTAAATCCTACTATATCCAGGAAAAGATCTACTGCAATGTAGAGCAATATTTTAGTCTATCGGCATTTGACTTCTGCTAGCAATTTACTGCTATCATTCCTTGCAGACATCCTCAGTACATTAAGCTTCATTTAAAATCACCGATTTTTTCCTCTTTCTTATTCATGGATCACGTGTCAGTTTTCCAATCAATCTACATTTATGAACTTAAATGCAGCATTATGAGCTCTCATGACTATAAATGTACCAATAAACATATTTATACTATAAACATAATAATCCTATTTTATTGTATCAGTTAAATATCAGAGATTTTTACATTAAAATATCTAACTTTGTCATACTTTCTTAAATGTACAATTGTTGTTCACATTTCAACTAAATTTGAAACAATTGGTAAGTTGCGAGTGATAATATGTCTCAAAATTCAAGACAACAATGGGCAGGATGTTAAAATTTCAAATGGAGTATTTTAGTAGTTGTGAAGACACCTGTTTTTAACTTCCAGTCAGAATGCATTACACCTTCTATCAGTTCAACTTTTAAGTGAGAACCAGAAATAGGAAGTGAAAGAATTCGCTGCAGTAATATGTGCGGTGAGGAAAATGATATTACATGAAGTGGCTACTTCAACAGGTAGTTTTATTTTATTGAGAGACATGTAAAACTACCAATTCTATTATGTGTTTTTGTCAAGGTTATTCTGAGTTACATACAAGATAGGTGATGTAGTAGGTTTATATGACAAAAATTAGGAAATTTAAAGCTGTGTCTGCATTCTAATTTATTGAATAGTTGACATTACTTGCAAACTTTTAACTTTTAAAAGTGTTATTCTGAGCATAAGCTGAGTGTGGCACATGGTACTTGAAAACAAAAGGAAATTTCAGATTTTAGAGGTGTGATTTGGGTCAGGAAACCTCTGTGAACATGGTATTGGTTATAGTTGCTTATTATATACTGTAGATTGAGAGGGAGTTGGATAGTGAAAAATGTTGAGATTTAAAACAATTATTTAATGGCATTGCCCAGTGCAGTGTGCAAAAACTGAGAGATAATGCTCAGTTCTTCCTTTGACTTTCAAGTCCCTAGACAGAATGGAAGGTGAGGTGGGACTGTATGTCACATGAGCTGAGATCAGATTTTCAGAAATTGAGGTCATTCTTGCAGAAGATTTCCACAGCAACCTGTTAATTACTCATCTCTTTTACCAGTCTAACTTCCAGACTATGATTAAGTGTCAAACTCCAGCAGCTATGTCAATCCAAATCTAGGCTGACAGTGGCTTGAACAAACTGCTGACTGACAAGCCAAGGAAAGCTGTTGCCTCCATCCAGTCCTTAGCTGGCAATTGTCTGCAATCACAATGTCTCATAGACAGTTTCTGAGACTGTGGCATTACTTTCTGTAGTCTCCTTCATACATTGTCTTTCAGTACTTGGTTTTTACCAAGCACTACTAGCTACAGACATTGTTTGATATGATAATTTATTTTGACTGTTTCTTACATGGCACTGCTTCCTGTTGTATGGGAATTTTCATAGTATTAGTCCATGTACTTTTAATCAACATTAATTTCTGTGTAAGTATTAATCTGCGTTCCCTTACTTGTGTTCAGAGCTATCTCTAACTTGGAAATATCTTGTAGTTTTATTCACTTGTGTTGTTTCACATCAGTTAACTGAGGGTATTATGTCAGGGATAGATGAATACATGTCACTCCATTTTGACAACCACCCAATCCAATTGAAAAGAATTGTTTTGTTAACTACTTATCAGGTGCTGCTACATAATCATATACACTTTGAATAAATGAGCTAACTCCAACAGGCAGGGAATTATTTTATTGAAATGGTGACATGAAAATTATTCATGGCCCAAGAAGAGAAAAGCAAAATAATATGAAAGCTTAAGTGTCCTGCCTTACAGAAGCTACACTGGAAAATACTCCAAAAACAAAAATTTGTTGTAAATGTAACAAAAAACTTTGAGACTTCTGAAAAATTAAATACATAACTTTTACTGGCTACTGTTTGAGACAACATATTATCTGCAATGTGTCTGTGCTACTTTTGAAGTGGAAACAGGAACTGATTTCCATTCTTCCAGTGCTGTCAAATCAAACTTTTCGACTGGAAGGTGACTTTGCTTATCAGTGACGCACATTGAAAGCAAAAGTAGCTTTTTTTCCTATCTGAAGAAATCTATAGAATATATGTTTGAAAGTAAACTATTAGAAATATGTAAGAAATGTCAAGAGTACACATTTAGATGCAAGTCCATTTCCACTTACATAGTACAGTGCCTATAGTAACCACCATACTGTTTCTCAGTACTGTTAAAGTAAATGAAATACAGCAATAATATTTTTATTACATATCTGTTACTTATAGTTACATTCCCATAAATATTCTTTCTTATCTTTTAGTCTTTATTACTTTATAAAAGAAATCTGAATTTACTTAAGTATAATCTTACTAATACAGTGATGTAGCATGACAGGTCCTTTGCATAAAACTAACGCAAAAATTATGTTTAAAGGTCTCAAGCATGAATACAGACTCTTCTAGGCATAGTCATAGCACCTAGGTTTTAATTTTTAAAAATACATAGGCTTTTGGGTTTATTCATTTCACAGAATGAAGACATGAGGAATTAATAAACAATAAGAACATACAGATGATTTTTTTCCTACTATGTGATTGTATGAACTTAGTTTGTATAGTGCAATCTAAAATCTCTAACAATGGAAGAATCATAAGTAATGGAATACAAAGGAAATATGAGGTTTAGCTGTGCTGTTTGGTTAATACTTGACTATTTCAGATTTAAGCATAAACCAAAATGTGTAATTCATATATGAATAGTTACTGAATATCACACTCAGCTCTGCAACAGAGCAAGCAAGTGATACTACTAAAGTTTGGCAAGTGCATGACTCTTTGCAAGTTAAAATTAAAACATTACATCTATAAGTTACAGAACTTATTTGAATTCTAAGTGTTTTTTAAATAATGCCTTATACTGTGTTGTGAAACTTTGACCAAACTGCTTTTATGCCTGTGACTTACGTTGTGCTTTGCTCAAGTAATACTTTTGTTTGTGGGATTTTTTTCCCCCCATTAGTTCTAAGGTATGTGCTCTGCACACATCATAAGAAAAGATCCAATCCCTGTGGAGTTTGTATCTTAAGATAACATTAGGCAAGCAGGTAGGTACAACAAGCATGTAAGAGATAGAGGACACACACAGGAAAAATAAAAAATTTTATTAAAAAAATTGTCCCAATGGGTGAGGTCCCTAAGAGATGTCTGGAAAAAAAGGCAGTCAGTTTGTTAAGGTTGACAGCCTTGGAATGCAGTTCTGGTTCACTACTGTAAGAAAAAAAAAAAAAAGAATGAGAAGGAAGAAGGGACACATGAATGGCCCTTGCCATGAAAAATGGAATTGTGTTTGATGCATAGAGAATGGATGTAAAAGAGGCAGTGAGGCAGGGTTACCAACAATGAAGAGGATCTCTCCTATCACCTTTTGGGCTGAATTTAAGTATTGCATACATATCTAGAATCCTGCTAAATCTGATGTGGTCCCAGGTAGGACCACGTGCACTTTACAGGAAGCTGAAAAGTGTTAATATTGTTATCTTACTTAGTTTAAGGAGGATAGTTTATTTCCCTTCACGCTTGTCCTTTTGTTCACGAATTTTACTTCTAAGTTTAAAATTTCCATTTTGAGACAATGGTTCTCCAAAAATTAATGCAATGTTTGGGTTCACATTTTGAAGAAGAGAACGTTTACTGATAGATTAGTGCAAAGAAGGTAAGCAACACAGCCAGTTGCACTATTTGTAGTTCCTTTCATCACAATGAGATAGAACTTGAGAAACTGCAGTCTACTGAAATAGAAGACAATGTCTTGAAAGGCAGGTATGTGGTCTAAAGATTTCACTGCAGGAACAACTTAACATCTCAGTCCAGACCCCACTTTATTGATCAATGCTTGAGTGCCCTCCAGTATCTCTGATCTGCCTGCGGAATAACTAGAGAGGGATACACAGATACCATCAGTGCAGATGGTCCATGAGACAGATCGAATTTGGAGACAGGCTTGTTACTTTCAAAATGTGATTTTGACTTCTACCATACTTCTTGGTGCAGGATGGCTTCTTGATTTGCATGCACTCTGGAGTCTTCAAATTTACAGATGAGTTGGGTGGGATAAAGACAAAACAGACAGAATGTTTTACATTTACTGGGCTTACCACTCAACACAGCACATGTCCACATATTCTTGGCTATAAAATACTGTAGGGAAGTATGGACTTCCTAGAGGTGATGCTCCCAAGTGCAAAAAATATTTCATTTTTTTCCTTCTTGTTCTCAAGGACCTCATAAATATTCCTTAGATAAACAAAGTATTAAATTGAGTAATTAAAAAAATGTTTGCAAATGAAAGTATGTATGTAACTTTATGGAACTCCAAATGAAACCTTCACACTATCTTACTCTACATGTTAAAAACTCTAAGCCCTTTTCCATACTGCCAGTGGTAAGAGGGAGGTATTTTGGGGACAGAAAGAGATTGTCAGAGTGCTGATTTGACACTAATATGTCCAAGATGCTAACCAATTATAGCATTGTTGGTAATCTGCAAATGGGAGGGTGATTCTTTTGCATTTAAATATATTGCATGAAATTTCAGGTTTCTGACTTCATTAAAAAGTTGTTTCTTTAGGCATTAGATTAATAACATTTTAAATGCTATCTTTTTGTCTTTTTTTTTTTCTTTAAAGAAACGTTACTCAGAACCATCTTTTCCCATTCCAACCACCTAATTTGTTCCTATGCATTAGGAGAATGCATGTGAATTTAGCTTTTCATAGACAATCATTTGCAAAGATACACTCTCGGAAAATTCTTACACATTGATACACTGATACATTTTCTGGATACATAAATATGTATCCAGAAAACAAAACATGTATTCTCTCTCTGTCTCTGGCTGAAACTGTGAGTGTGGCCCAGTCTGAAGTTCACAAGCTGTATTTACCTGGCAAATCATGCTCAAGCCTGAACTTTTTAAGGGACACAGAGGAACAGCATCTGCAATTTTTTGTTTGAGTTTTTATTAGTTTGGGGTTGTTTGGGTGTTTTCTTTCAGAATATCTGAATCTTTTTACAACTGCTTTAATGGCATTAGCTTTTCTCTTATTGATAGAGAGAAAAGCTTTCTTGTAGGAACCCTTTTTGTTAAGTAATCACAGAATTATAGAATCATAGAATGGTTTGTGATGGAAGCAGTATTAAAGATCCTGCAGTTCCAACCCCCCTTCCACCAGACCGGGTTGCTCAGAGCCCCATCGAGCCTAGCCCTGAGCACTTACAGGTACAGAACATCCACAGCTTCTCTGGGCAACCTGTTCCAGGGCCTCACCACGCTCACAGTGAAGAGTTTCTTCCTAATATATAATCTAAGTCCTTTCTCGTTTTGATAAAACCCACTTAAAAATAATACTTAATTATGCATCTTTCTGTTTGGACCTACCTGGTGGTGCTATATGGATGTCAGTGAGTGTGCTGATTGCCGTGGACATTTGTTCAGTTTCATACCATTTGAATCAGGTATTTAATGGGATCAGACACTGAAAAGACATTACCTTGTGAAGGCACTTTAAGCAAGCAACTCACATGTGACAGCTGACCCACTAGAAAACCTTGTCACATGCAGAGCTCCCAAGAAAAAGTGGTCAAGTTGTCTAGCAGTTGCTAAACAGTTTTCTATCAATCTTTATTAGTGAAAGGACCTGTCACTGACAATGCTTTTTGACTGATATAAGCCTGTACACTGCTTAGTTTCCCATTCAGGTGGTATTTACAATATTTAGGTACTAGCTTTTGGGATTTTTACCCCTGAGAGGAAAATATAGGAAGTATTTCACATTCTGAGAAACCATGTTTTCTGCT
Source organism: Scytalopus superciliaris (assembly GCA_013400415.1). Taxonomy (NCBI): domain Eukaryota; kingdom Metazoa; phylum Chordata; class Aves; order Passeriformes; family Rhinocryptidae; genus Scytalopus; species Scytalopus superciliaris. Next base: position 82,929 of record VXBX01005094.1, read on the forward strand.
TACCAGCTCAAAATATACATACTTTAGGAAGTATTTGACACTTCTACAATAGGGAAGTATAGAAGATTTGCAGCCTTAGTCAGACAAAAAATTCCAAGACAAGGAGCATGGTTATGTTATGCCTGGTTTTATGAAAGTGCTATTTGAAAGCAGCAAAGAATACTTCTTTCATGTGAGCTTTTCTTCTTCTATCTGAACAGAAAACAGCACTTAAGAGAAACCACTTAGTTGCTAAGAATTGGCACTGCAGCTTTACAGAAGCCCTTTACCTGTTGGTGTTGGTCAGTTATCAATATTGTTGCCTGCATGATAAAGGTTATTTCTCTCATTTTACTTTCAGCAGCTGTGATCCCCAGCACACAGACAAGTCGAAGTGGTACAGCAACTGGGGCAGTGTCCTTGGCCCACCCCAGCAGCCACCACCCCCCAGGACATAATGTACAGGGTAGTTCTCTCCATTCTTCCCCCCAGATACCTCTTCTCTCAGCTGCGGACTCAGAGAGGTAAGACTAGTCCCGGTTTTTCCAGCACTGCCAGGACAGATGGAAACTGAATGGTCAGTGTAAGAGTCAGTGGTGGTAGCCCCTGCCCAACAACCCCAGCCTCTGGGTATGGGTTTATCAGGGTAAAGAGAGAAAAAAGGGACAATGCTATTCCAGCCTGGACAGGAAGGCTTTCCATCCATTTCCATTTCAGAGTTTTCCTCCAGTCCCCACTTGACCTTCACAAATGGCCCAAGTGCAGAAAGTGATACAAGCTGGGACAGTGAACTTTAGAGGACCCCAGCCATACCTTACAGAGTGGGGGCCCCATGTTTCTGTGTACTTGTGGGAGGAGAGTCATATTCTGTCAATATTCTCTCAGTACTAAGTATTTCTACAGGAACTTGGCTTCTTTTTTTTTCCTTATTTTAACTGGCATTCTATTAAGATAAATAGATACTGAGCAAATTTTTATTTCACTGGTCTGAGAGTTTGATTCATAGCCAGGATTTATTTTATGCTAGTTATGTATGTTTTATTACATGCTAATTAGGTATTGCTGTTTCCATGATTTTAAATATTTTTAAAAACATATTGCTTGGAATTGCTTTTATTTTGTGCTTATACATGCCCTAAATTATTTTCAACAATATTCCCAGTTTTTTAGGTAGTGTGTGGTATTACAGATGTGAATATCTGTAGTTCATTGAACCAGAAGTTTATTCATCACAAGACTGAAGAAGCCTAAGCAAAAAGGTTTTCAGTGGAAAAGTCAGGAAGATAACACTATCACAGAAAATACAGAATTCTTACTATATATTTATGAATATTTCAACATTATTTTGTAAATATATCTATTTTTCAGTTCCCTAAATGATAAATTGCTGTATTTCATTAATGTATTTCAAAGTTTTAATTTCCTTAAATGACAGAAATGCCAGTAATTTAAAGAGTACAGTCTCCAATTATAAAAATGATAAGACCATTCACTAGGTTTCAATTACTGGTAAATAAGCATAATTTTTTTGACCAAAGAGTACTCACTCTGCCTTGTGTCAGGAAAATGGAAGAATATGATGACTCAGGGAATTAACAACAAGTGAAAGGTGAAAGTACTTTTTTTTTTTCAAACTTCACATAAGTTCAGCCTGTTCTGGAGCCATTGGAAGTTGCTAAGCTTTTTGTACATTAGTCAGAGAGAAAACTTTCTGCCTCATGATCATTGGAGCTCAGCTACCAGTTCAGTCCTTCCTCCTCTCTCCTGACCACATGGTCCTGGCCTTTTTCCCTTGCCCTGGCTCTGCCCTCTGTGCAGACCCTCTGAGGTCTCCCATGCCCTCTTTCCTGATACAGAGGCTTTTCCTTCCCTGTACAGTTTCCTCTCTAGTGCATGACCTATCCAACATCTGTACCAAACAACTGCCAGAGCCCAATGTGACAGGCAGGAACAGATCACTAGTTACTACAGGTATAAATGTCATTATGAAAGTCAGTGATCTTCTCATTAGCCCATTGCTGAGGTTCTACTCTTGTAGAACCATAGCAGACACATTTAGAGTGTGATATATTTCATTCAATTCCACCTCAAGATAATACAGTACTCTACAGAATAATAAACAGCTGGCATGGTACACTCCTTTCTCATGTGTAAAGTGTATACACTCTCTCTAAAATGGTAGCTCCTATATGTGAAGCTACTTTGGATTAAAAATAAAGGGTGCCAGTGTCTTTATTTAGGTAGTGTGACAATCAGCAATTTAAATCAGAAAAGAAAAAAATATTAGAGCAGTGTTAGTTTGATTACAGAACATATAGTACAAACTACGGGAAGTGTTATAAGAAAAAACTAATGCAGAGCCTCCATCTTGAAATTAATACAGTACACTCGCCTAGGGGCCCCGCAAGTAGGTTGTCATTTACACCACTTTCTGGGGGGTAACAACAGCAGTGAAAATGCAAACTGAACAAACCTTCAGTATAGAAAGCACCAGAGATACCGTCTTTGAAAGGTGTAAATTACCCTGTTTACCTCAATCTCTTTGTTGAGAGGACTGCAGGATTTAGAGGGGCAAGTGGGGGATTAGTTCCCCTACATGTGATTTGGGGTTGGACTAGATGACCTTTGGAGATCCCTTCCAACCCAAACTATTTGGTGATTCTGTGTTCCTGTAATGTGTGGTTCCTGACACAGTGTGCATGCCTGTGGTCATTCCAGAGCTAGGACTGGCTGACCAGCACTTGCCCTGGCAGAAGGCTGTAATTGTTGGACTGAAGCCGATCCAAACAGCCAATCTTGGCTGCTTTGATGACTCTGGGGGTCAGTCATGTGCCACTTTTTGGGCAGCTGTCAGGTTTGTAAGGGACAGAAGCAGGAAGAGATAAGCACTTTCCCTACATCCTTGGGTACCATGGAATAGAGAAATAATTGGAGGCTTTCTTCTGTGTCTTTCTCTCCTAGGTGGTGGGAGGGAGGATTTGGACTTGATTAAGCCTTATTAACATGAAAAAATAAACAAAGTATGGGACACATTTTACTTTGAACTCGTTCTGTGTACAGAACTCTGTGCACAGACAGCAAGTCAGAGTTTGGATCCAAGACGTAACTCCATTTATCAAAGAAAAGAACATACATAATAAAAATGGAGATTTACATTTTGTTTGCCAGAGCTCTTTGATCTAACTTTCAGTGGTCCCCTAGTATGAAATATTCAATGAAGGTACATACCTAAAAACTTACCTATAAAAGGGAATATGTACTTCACTTCCTTTTCATTCACTTTTGTAATACAAGGAGACATGAACATACAAGAAATCTGAAATCTAACTAAAACTCAAATGAAAAATTATGGGGTTTTATGGCATAGTTAACATGCACAGCTTGATGCCCCAAAATTGGTGGGGCTAAATGCTTGAAATTAATTTATTTTTTTTAATGTATTGAATTAGCCAATATATACATCTTTTGAGTAAGAAGTAGTCTATTAACTGATGTGAGACCAAAAGAAAATTTTTCAGGGACTTGGTGTTCCAGATTACTTTTTTACTTTCCTGTGAACCAGAGCTAGCTGTATGTCACTAAAGCGTGATGCATCCTGGCTTCACAGGAATTTCTAGAGACTGTGTAAGGCTGAAAAGAAGAACTTAGGACTGAACAGTTCAGTTTAGCAGTACTGTAATGTTATAGTAAATTCTGCAACAGTGCTTCTTTTTGCTTGTTCAAGTGTGGTTATCTTCTTTTTATGATTTTGTTGTAAAATAATAACTAGCTCCAAGCCACACTTCCAGAAGCAAAAGCCTCTGAGTAGTTCTAACCAAGGAGTCAAGTCATCCAACCTTCACATGTTACAAAGCCCTTTGTGTGTGGCATACAAGGGACTGCCTCAAAGAAAGTCTTTAGTTAAAGCCCTTAACAGTGTGGTTTTGAAATAAGTACAGTAACCTCTTTCCAGGCATGGAACACCTCAGAGGATTGTCTTCTAAGACATCGTAATTTTTTTTCGTTAGTGAGCAAATCACACATATTTATATGTTAGAAAGTAGAGGTGTCAGCAAGTCTAACCCTGAACCTAAGCCAGAGGGTCACAGAATCATAGAGTCATTTAGGTTGGAAAAGACCCTAAAGATCATTGAGCCCAGTTGTTAACCCAGCACTTCTATGATCACCACTACACCATATCCCTAAGGGCCACATCTGCATATCTTTTGAATACCTCCAGGGTTGACGACTCCACCACTTCCCCTCAGCAGCCTAGTCCAATGCCTGACCACCCTTTTGGTGAAGAAATTTTTCCTACTATCCCATCTAAACCTACCCTTGCACAGCTTGGGGCTGTTTCCTCTTGTCCTTTTGCTTGTTACTTTCAAGTGGAGACTGAGTCCAACCTAGCTACAACGACCTTTCAGAGCTGACCTAGCAAAGCTTGGACTTCTTCTCACATTTCTTTTTTTTTCCAATGGCACTTTTTTCCTTTTCTCCATATTTGCAAGACATTTAGTTACCTAATACAATACAGCCAATAGAAATTGCTGAGAGAGATTTTTAAAAAAGTTGTACAGCCTGTATCCAGGGAATCTGTATATTGAGGTGGCTGCTCACAGCTTCCTTCCTTAAATTCTGCTTTAAATTCCAATTAAATTCTCCTTTCCTCTTCTCACCAAAGACAAGATGCAGTGCTGGTCAGAGGGGCTGTTGTTTCTTCCTGTTATCACATTTTCCAACTAGATTTCGTTTTGTGTTGGCCAGAATATTTCTGTTATGCAAGAAATTCAGTTCCTTTAGAAAACCCCAAACAATTTGTAGAACTCCTTGGAGAGAAATGTGTATCATAGGTATGTAAATACTAGACTTTTGCTATTTTGGTCAAATGAATGTATTCATAACTTGAGGGAAAACATTTTCAAAATTGTACTTGGCAAAAGGTTCCTTAAGTGTGTTTTTAAAGCATATTTATTTGATTGTCATTGATAGCTAGCCAGACTAACTTACAGTGCAGTATGTTGAGTTGCAGAATACTGTATCACAACAATGTTTTCCCCACTGACAATGGACTGAGGAGCCCTAAGGTCACTAGTACACAGCATAAAGTGTGTAGCTAAACCAAAATGTGGGTTCACAGAAGAATAACAGGGCAGAAAATGGAGACATCGCCCCAGATTTTGTGGGTTTGCCTAGAAATACAAAGGCATTCCAAAGGGAATGAGCACAGATTGTTCCTCATTTAACACTGTCAGTGCAGCACTGTGCAAGACACTGCTGGGATCAGCAACCTGCTGCAGGGAGCTTGTAGTTCAGTCCTCTGTCCAGCCAAACATCATTTCATTAATAAGATGAAAGCTTGATCTCCTTACTGTGTCAACTGTGTAACATCTGGATATGTTCCCAAACAATTGCAGCCCAGGTAAAAAGGATTAGAACTCAGCCATTTAGCAGAGCAGCAATCCAATAAATTGTGTTTACAGGTTGTTCAAAGAAAACCAGAGTTTTCAGTTTTAATGTCCCATTTCCATTTTTGAAACATATTCATAGCAACCAAGTTGTCTAAATGGTGGTGTATGCTTTACTTTCCAGTGCAAAGTTGAGAAAAAATGAAGAATGAAGACATAAGTACATCCAACATAGCTGGTTCCTTTCTCACATAGTTCATGCTAGTAGCATTTTGTTCCATAGTGTAGCACAGATAGGTAGGTAAATTATGCCTTTTATGTGCAGGTGCAGTTTACTTTTTTTCAATATATGTTTAAAAAGTATTTAGTTGCAATGAAAGAAATTGAGAAGTTGCAAAGCATTTGAGGTTCTGAGTGAAGAAACATCCTATATATATCCTTGCTACAGAGACATAACAGGTTTTTTCCCTGCTGCACCAAGTACTTATTTACAGGCAGCCAACCATGATAAAATAAACTCTATGAATAGTTATAAGTACTATATGTAAATACTCTATTTACTCTGTATAAATATATTACTACTGTTAGTTTTCCTCTTCCCTTCCTTTTCCACACATTGTTTAGATTGTGCATGTAGTTGTAGTGCATGTTGACTAGGCCAGATTCAGTAAACAAATGCTAAAGTCAAATCTTTTATTTCCATGTATCCGTAACCAGTACTGGTCATTAACAAGCCTCCTTTATATTTGCCATTTTAACTAATCTCAGCAAAACAGGTAATCTTTGATAACTTTGTCATCTGTCTTGCTTACTACCAAATCTAGTAACATTCCCCAGCAGGATACATTTTTCTAGCTACTATTGGAAAGAAGGAGGCTTTTTAATGGCTCCAGAAATATTTCTGCATTGATTTTGCAGTCACCAGGCATAGAGAAGGGCAATTTTCCGTAAATTTGGCTGGTTCCTGATTGCATCAACTCCTGGGTTTGGCCACAATTCTTGAAAGCGGTTTCCAAGTGGTTACAAGCTGGTCCTGACTGTTTCAGGAACAGAATTAAAATTGCAGTTCCCCCAGCAACTTCCTGAACTGAGACAAGTACAAGTTTCTCTTTTGTTAAGCAGAAAGAAAGAAAAAGTGGATGACTATAGTCATGGATATGAGTAACCCTGGAATTCATAAAGTGATTCATAGATCATTATAGAGACCAGTAATGTCTACTAAAAAGGAGCCCTGTCTGGCTATACAATATGGTGCATTATTATTGGGAGGGATTTTTTGGATGTTAAAGCAAATGTGAAATCTATAAAACTGTGCTTTTCACTTTGAATTTTGAGAAGTATTTTTTGCCTGTTAGTGGCCACTGGTTAAAACCATTTTTCAGATATTAATTTTCACTAATTAATTTTGAAAACACACAGCATTATATACCATTATTTTTCAAATAATTAATAGTATTTAAAGGCTGTCTATGCATTGTTTTTAATCTCTTGCAGCAGATAGCAATCTTTCTATGTGAGTGCTATACAAAAATCTTAACTCCAGTTGTTACTCAGGAGACATATAACCATGTAGTTATAGCACTTTAAAAAAAATATATAATCTTTTTATCACAGTATCACTGCTGATTTCTCTTTTTTAAAGTTTTTCTCTAGTATTATTGTGAAACACATGCATGCTTTGTTCTCTTCCTTAGTATGTCTTTAAGTCTACTCTGCATTAGCTATCTGGAACAATGAACTTCTTGATACATTAAAGACTCAGTGACTCAGTAGTGACATCTTTATCTTCTCCATCTATATGGCATATCAGAAGTAATATATGTTTGTGATGTTAATACTGTATCAGCACCAAGACCATCCAAACCCTGTCTAATATACCTGAAAATGTGATTCTCGAGGAATACTGAGTAGGCAGTAAATCATCCACAGTTCATCCTGACACTTGCTACACATCAAATGTAGATTATGGATCACCAGAAATGTAGTAAATAGCTTTCAAATGAAGTCAAAATCAAGTAAATAATGTGTGGCAGATACAAATTCTGAGCTGCAGCATAAAAGCTCTCAGGTGACTTGGATTTAAATGCGGTTACAACCTGTACAATGATGCTGTCCAGAGGCGTTTTGCAGTGCCACTACCAGTTGCACTTTCTGTTTTATTCAGGGTGTAATAAAAGCTTCCTTACACTTCTTCAGGGAAAACATATGTTTTTTGCTAGTTTAAAAGAAGTCATCTAGTTTATTGAGGTCCAGTCCCAGGACAATAAGGACCAGATCCGCACTTTAGGATACTGGTAGACTGTGTTAACTGTAAGCACTTCAGCAGCAGCTACTGAGAGCATAGTGAAGGATAGTTGGGTACTCCTCATCAGACCTGCAACTTGCTTTTAGCAGTGGAGAGAGAGGCTGATCTGTGACCAGAATACTACATCAGTTTCCACTCACCCTCCTGCAGAAATATCCTGGCTCTTTTTTGTTGGCCTTTTCATCTCTTTTTTCATGGATGAGAAGGTGGCCTAGAGTCATTCCTGAGCCCTGGCTGAACTTTCATTAATTAATCAGATCCCACTGGTCTAATGGTTGGTTTGATCACTGGAGACACACAGTGGAGCTCTCACAACCTTAGATTTCCATTTGCAAAAATGATCCTAGGATCCATCTGTAGTGTACTTTGAGGTATGCAGATTTCAGGAAATGTAGATAAGATTTCCATTAAAAAAAGTAAAGTCCATAAAACTCTGTTTAAAATCTTCAAAATTAGTGTGTATCCTTGTAGTGCCAGTAGTGACAGAGCTGTGCAGAACATACCACTGAAGTGAACTGCTATGGCAGGTGTAACCCAGGTTTGTTCTCAAGACTCCTCTAGCTTGTAAATTTATACTTTAAGTCCAGATCAACAATTTGATCTGGTCAGACTCTGGAAGCAATTTAACAGTTGTCTTTATTTACATTATATTGACTTCAGATTGTTTGGTTGTTTTTTTTTTTTTTGTTTTTTTTTTAAGTAGCTTTATGTAACATAGAAAGATTTCTAGAATCTGAAACTTGGGCCTGAACCTAATATCTAACTCCTCAGTGACAGTGACCTGAACTGACCTCTCACAGTCAGTTAGGAAGGGCAGCTACTTATTGATGAAGTTGGTACAAAGCCTTGAAATGAACAGCTGACAATGCCTTAGAAACCAGGTCCCTCCTGAGGCATCTCCCCCCATTAACACTTAGACACACCCACAGATTGAGTGGGCTAAAAGGAGTTTACTGTAATAAGTGGCAGTTGAGACTGTTAATCTCAGAGTTGTCAAATCTAATGATATGCCATGATTTAAAAACGTATCATCTCTTATTTGGGTTGCACACTGTTATTCTGGAAGTCTGTATCTATGCAAATAGCTAAACATTATAGTGATCTAAATAAAGTAGAAACAATCTTTAGTTCTTATGTATTGGAGATTTTACAGGTGTGTGGTTTTGAACTCCTAGGTTTGTTGCTCTGGCTCCTTCTCCTCACCACATCAGCCCCCAGAGAATGTCAGTTCCACATTCCATGATGCAGAGGCAGACTCCACGACCTCCCCAGCTTCAGCAGCCTGCAGGAATGCCTCTAAAGACATACCAGCCAGTAGAAAGTCCTTCTTTTCAACCAAATACCCTCCACATCCAGGGTAAGAAGGAAAAATCCTCATTGCTAACATTAGTTGTTTATCACTGTTGCTTGGCTTCAAATTAAGTACTTCAGGGGCTGGTACTGATATATTTAAGGCACCTTTCCTTTTGAAAGACTCTGGGAAGTAGCCTGTAGGACCCTGCCTTCAGAATCCCTTAAAAATTCTTACGTTAGCTAATTGTTATTCTTCTTAGTAGGGGGTTACAGGTTTCTCTTCAGGCTGATTTTCAGAGCTGTTATTGAAATAGAAAGGCAAATAATTCTGTGATGGCTTCTGCTATGAATTTTCTGATGTTATACTTCTAATCCTTCCTGACTTTGCATGTGTGAACCAGCTTTTCAAGAGGTAGAATATTTTTATCCCTTGCACTTACCACTTAGAAGAGGTGGAGACCTCTTCTTTTGTAAGCATGCAAGACTCTTACAGCTGTGTTCCAGTTTGTGCTTTGTAATCAGCTTCTAATAAGACTCTCTCTGTTGAGTTGCATATAAACTTCTGTAGCAAAGAAGAAAATTAACAGCTCATGAGTTGTTTTGGGGTTCTTTTCCTAGCTGGTACAGAGACTGAATGCTAATTACCTTAACATTTCAGGAGTGTGTTGACAGCAGTAATGCTGTTTCCTCGCAACTGTTTAAATATATAGTTTGCTGTATTTACAGACACAAGCTACGTAGCCCACTGGACTTTTAAAGGTCTTGAGATTCTGCTTATTGATCGAATTTCCTGAGAATTATCACAGTAGATATCATGGGAAACATCTTGGGAAAAGCAAGACTTCTTTTATTGTCTTCCACTGATGGAAGTAGTCTCTCTAGGCAGATAAAACAGTACACTGAGGCATGTCTCACTTCATAAGTGTGAAGGAGTGAAAGGAAGGTGCCAGTCCTGTTACATTCTTCTTATCATGCTAGACCCCATGGGAGCAAGACCTGAGACAGGTGATTTTCTTTCAGAAACTAGTAGTCCTTTCAGAGTACACAGTAATGTCAGAGAGGGCTTTGTGTTACCTCAGATAATATTATATAATAGATGAAATATTCCCTTTTCTTTGTCCTGCGAACTTCACAGTATCCTTTGCTGCATCGTGTGTTTGTAAGTGATGATGTTGGGTGTCTCGCTGAACTGCAGAAGTGAAGCTCTCCTTTTCCTTTCGTTAGGCTGTAGTATCTTTTACTGGATTATCTGAAACTATCCTGAACTGAAGACCAGAGTGATAACTTCTCAGCTTGATACTGTTGTATACCGTTGTACTATGTGTTTGTAGATAGAAGGCAGTACAGGTTGTGGAAATCTGCAACAATTGGCTCAGGACCTCTGTTTTATTGGTGAGTCTTTTCAGTGAAGAAAAACTACTCTCAGGAGAGAGACACAGGCCTCTGCAGCACACAGGCAGCTGCAAGAATAAGGTATTGCTTGCATCCAGAAGAAGTTGCAAGGTAGAAGGAAAAAAGCAGTAGAAACTCCCTCTTCATAGTGAGCAGATTTCTTGTTGCTATAGACTGAGGTAACACTCCTTTGGGCATGGACATAGCTGACTTGCCTCTGGATGCTTCCGCTGCTGTAAGTATTTTTGCACTAGAAATCTCACTGCCCTTTAAAATTGTGCCTATAGCTCATGCCATACATGTTTGTGAGTGAAGTGGTTGACCCAGGCTGGCTGAATAATGGAAAAAAATTTAAAAAATCATGCAAAGTATTCTTTAAAAAAAAATAAAAGTGTTGCCATTAAAAAAAAAAAAATGTTAGCTGATATGAGTTAGTTAAAATTAGTATGTCTATACAGACAGCTCTACTAGTAACAGTTATCTTTGAATTACAAATAATCATGTTTCAATGAACAGAAACATTACTAGCTTTTCACATTTGCAAATCAGTCTGTTTGTACAGTATGTGAGTCATATCTCTCTCTTACTCTTTCTTTTCCTTTTATTCTTCACAGCCAAATAGTACCAAATGATTACTTGGTGTTACGAAATTCACCTAATGAACATGTAGAAATATAATGCAGAGGAACACTCATTTGAAGTATTTCAGACCAAAGACAGATGGCATTTTTACATACCGTAGCAGTGAAGGCTACTCACTCATGATGTATATTTCTTAATGGCATTTTTAATTATTTTCTTCAGAAAACATTCTCTCTTTCATATGCCAGACAGAGAGAGATGATTGAGGAGGAAGTAGATGTCCATCAGAAAT
>VXBX01005094.1:97825-125031 GCA_013400415.1 Scytalopus superciliaris
GTCTATTATTCCTGGGCCTATTTTTGGGCAGTCAAGGTCTACAATTTCTATGTAACACCTTGAAGGTAATGCACTCTGTTTTTCCTTTATGCAGGGAAAGAGAGTGGTGAGAACAAGGAGCAACAGCAGTAGCAGAGAGGAGCTTGATTCACTTGATTACTGAATTATGGTTTCACTTCTATATATGACATATACTCTAAGAACATAATATAGAAAACAGAAATAAATGCATATCACAATCTTCTACCTATAAAAGCCTTCCTTCAGACTCTGAGCATAAACTCCCAAGCTTAGACTTAGCAATTCTTTAAGCGGGAGAAAAGATCTTGCTTCCATGAGCAACCTGTTGCTTCTTTTGACCAACCTGTTGCAGAGCTTCTGTCTGTGCCTGCTTAGACTGCACATGTCAGAGGGGCTTCTTTCTGCCCCTCTGCTACAAAGAAGAGTGATTTTCATTATACAAATGCATACTTTGGCATGGACTTCAGTGTGAATTTGCTCAGTGCTTATATGCCTTTCTCAAATATCACTTCAGGAAAAGACTTCTAGAACAAAAACCCTGGTAGGGATCTTTTATGTCAGTGGTCTTGGTTCTCTCCCCTGTGGACATACTGTTACTGGTGAATGGATTGGACTGTCACCTTGTACTTGCAAAGAGCAGGCCCCATGAGTTGTGGTCTAGCAGCCCTTCAGAGTCTCTACGCATGTCCCTGCTGTCAGCCATCTGTCATGGCATCAGTGACAGACCCTCAGGTGTTATTCAGATTTTACTTGGGTAATCTTCCTTTATTTTGAGTTAAGCTCTTGCTTAGGTTTTTCAGGCAGATGCCCACTGTGGTATCTGGAGAGTACCAGTCCAGACAGCAGGACTGCAGAATTTTGCTGAAAAGTTTCAGTTTCTAGCCAGTCAGTGCCTCTCACCAGTCATGCTTGGAATCAGGATGTCCCTAATTGTGTTAAAAATTAGTAGCAACTGAAGGAATTTTTAGGGAGCTTCGTATCAACATTGCTTTATTTGTGTAAAATTATTGAAGATCTGGTGTTATAACAGTTAAGGTTTTTAACATTCTCATAGCCACAGTTGTACATACTATTCTTTGTATCTCTGTCCAGGTCTTTTACTGATGGCCTTCTTCTCCTTCTAGGTTTTTACGGGCAGCTTCAGACTTTCTGCCCACCACATTATGCTGACACTCAGAAGAATATACAACATGGTGTTTCCTGCAATATAGTTCCTCCTTTTGAAGACCACTTAGCTCCCACATCAACAGGCCAGGCAGGGATTGGCATTTTCCATCGAACTTTTTCAGGTCATTCTGGCATCACAGGTAAGTGCACAGTTGGTGAAATTTGACAGATCTGCTTGAGCTGTATATGTAAGTGGGACATGTCATGACAGGCTTGACTCTTCACAAAGAGTAGGTGGTTTCAGATCTTTGTGAAGTGGTTGTGATTGGAGGCAGGCAGTCACTATAGGTGACAGTAAAAACTGGCTTGTGTGCAGACTGTACTCTGTTGAGGGCTTCTCAAAGTTCTAACATGTGGGAATCAGACAGTCTCTAGATGTGTATTTGCTTTGAACCATGTGTAATATTTGTGCAGTCACTCCACCCCACTATACATATTGTTGCAAGAACCTGGGATGATTCAAATCACTGATTTTGCTTTGTTTATGTTTTGGTTTTATCAGTCTTGAATGTAATTTATTCACATTTCCATGACAAGAACTGCCTGGGTATGCATTTATCTAACTTTGTCTCTGCCTACAAGAAAAGTACTTAAAGGGCTTGCATGCTACCCTGGAAGAAAGTTTTCTCTGTGCAGAGGATCAGCACAAGACAGTGAGCCTAATCTTAGGGCCTAAGCACAACTAAACACCAAGTCTTTTATTGTCCTTCCATATAGGATGAATTTACTTAATAACTGTTGCACTTTGAAAATATATCTTGGTCCTGCAGTAGTGCCATTGCAAAGCCAATACACCTGTAATTTCAAAGATGCATCTCACAATATGTGAACATGTTATTCGGAAGATGAGAGTTTTTACACAGTTACTCTGGTGTTTACTAATATTGCCTGTAGAAGGTAGTAATTTCTGTGCCAGGTTCTGCTTTTCAGCAAATACATTCTACAATATTTTATTGCCTTTTATCATGTGTTCAGTATGATGAAATTTGTTGAGCAAGCATGAAATTTATTTTTAAAATTATCACAATTTTAACACCCATTAAATGGGCAAGTCTTAATTGTGATGAAATCTGCTGTACTTCAGTCTTGATTCTGACAGAACTGAAAATTCCTCCCTTGGTAAGCAGTCAGTCATGTAATTAGTTTCAAACATATGTTGTCTTGTTTGTTTTGTTTGCGTATTTGATTTAAAGCTATTTCCAGTACTGTGTGTAAGTATTAGCACATATTCTAGTATATAGTTATCCTAGTTAACTAACTGGTTTTTGGTTTTTTTCCCAGTGTATGACTTTCCAGCAGGGTCCATAGGTATCTTTGGTGATTCAGCTTGCAGCATGGCAGAGGACAGCAGTTTCCTACAAGTAAACGCAGTGGATCATTGTTCTAGCCAGCTTTCTTCCGTATATACAGAAGGCTAAAATAATGTAAATCTAATTACAAGAACTTGATTCTGTTTCGTCTTGCCCTTCTGATATTTCTCTACAACATTTTTCTCTCCATGAAACTGCCATGTATGTATGGGGATATGACTGGGTATACATACATAATGGAGAGGAAAAAAGCAATCACAGAGAATTCTTCACTTAATCAAGCAGCCAACTCAGGAGACTGTTTGGAGAAAGCAAGCTTTGCCAAAACCTTAGCAATTGTTTCTTTTCTTCTCATCTGTGGCACAGCAACTCTATTTTTTTTATTATTTCTTCTTTTCAATTCTCAAAGGGAATTCAGAGACCAAATAAGAAAACTGATTGTTGGCTGTAATCTTTTCAAGCTGAACAGGTGCACTTACTGAAGAACAAAGCTTTATAAAATTCCGTTTTCAAAACAGGAAAAGAAATAAAACTAGAGCATACTACAAACCATTTCAAAGGCATGCAGCTTGTTGCACAACCTGTTTGCATGTGATGCTTCCAAAGTTAAACACACAACAGCATCCAGAAGGGAGAGAAATTAGACATGTAAGTTGGCACTACCTATTGTAGGTATTGGTGTGGCATCTTTTTGGAGTCAAAGATCATTGGTACTGGGTTTCTAACAGGCCTCAGGTTAGGTGTCTTTTCCTTCCCTCTGTATTTTAAGCCATACAATATGGCTATTGCTATTTTTTCAATATTCATTCTAACCTAGTGCTTTAAGCATGAATAAGAAGGGTTAACCGCATGAGAAGTTACGTGGACTTTGACTCTATTTAGCACAGCTGCCAGATAAGAATAAATAATTCAACTTTCTGTTGCTTTTTAATTTTATTGTAGAGCTTCATTGCTGTATGTGCTATAGTGTACTGTAGGAATGTTTAAAATACTGATTAAGAAGGATTCTTCCTGAAATTCCACTGATTTTTAAAAAATGCAATCTGTATTGATTCAATTAAATTTTTATTGCCCTAATATTTTTCTGTAACACATTTTCAGAAAGTACTACTCTTAAGTGTGCTATGTTCCCTCTGGTAACGTAGAGAGGTAAAACTGAACTGGTCTAATAGTTTTCATTTTTTTACTCAACGTCAGGCTCTGGTTCTTGAATTTAGTCCAGGATGCAAGTAAATGTGATTGCCCTTTGTGAAAAGTATAAGGTTATGAGTTAAATCCAGTATTTTGCAGTGGAGACATGTCATCACTGTGATCCTATATACCTTGGAAACAACTCTTACATTATGCAAGACTGAGTTTTTAGGTGATTAATCTCTGTTCATCCATTTTTTGAACTTCTTACAGTGTAATGTGCATGTTAATATTGTCATGACCTGATATAATAAGGACAGAAATTCACAATTTGTTCTTATAGGCTACACCATAACTATGCTTCTGAAAGCACTCCTCTGAGAATATGAACTTTTAAAAAAAAGTTTATACAAAACATTTTTGTCCTGAGAAACTTTTGAGAATTGTTCAGTACAGTTTGGCTCAAATTCATAATTTAATTTGCCATTATGTTGACTGAGTGAATTTATGTCCAGATGTTTATAAACACTGACAATCTTTTGAGATTCTTATTCATGAAGTATATTCTTATGTGCTGGCATATTTGCTTAAGTGTTTAATGGAGATTCTCATACAACAAATGCATAGACTATATGGATATGCCGTGCACAGAAATGAAGTACAATAGTAAGTAGTGTGACTAAAATACAGATAATTCTGTGCTAAATTCTTCCCCCTTTTATTCTGCTTCTCACATCGCAAGTGAATATGTCCCATTGCTCCAGCTTGCAATAATAGGTCCAGATGTTACATGTGGTTTGCATGTGGTTAAATTACATCAGGCATCCCTCACAGCTGTATATGCACAAGCAAAAATACAGTCCTCTTGCATTAATGTGCCCAGTGCATTGACCACGAGTTTCATTTTTTAATAAAGCCTTAATTTTGTGCTGTCTTAAAGGCCATTATGCATTCAGTGCACAAGCACACAAGAATAACTTGGTTCAGCAAGAATAATTAATCACACTGAACACTTCAATTTCAAATGTGTAGGACTATGTTTTGTTCCACCAAAGTCAGCAAGAGCAGAATCAGGTTCAGTGTGAACATATGCGCATACGTACATATGTACATACATACTTTTGCGTATATAAATCCTTCAAGATTCTTTTAACCACATGGTTGTCCAGAATTTGTCCACTGCTGTGTATAAAACTGAAATATTGTTGCTGTCTTCAGATCTGTACCACCCTGACTTTTAAATCTTTTGAAATATTTCTTCTAGTATCTGAATGTACAGTCTGATCAATAGAGTGGGAGAGTTTACATTTTGAAACCTCCTGACCAAAGGGAAAGTGGGAATACAGAATTCAAAAAGGGCATTCATAATCTGGGTGTTCATCAGTTACATTTAAAAAGGAAACTTTTTTCATTATTTCACATATATATAATACATATATTCACAGCTTTCCATGAGCCTTGTCCTAAAAAGAAGGAGCTAGAGTACTGTCACCCCAAGCACATGAGAGTGGGCTACCCATCTGTAAAGAGGTATGCCTTTGTTTACTTCTCTTTCAGAGACACAAAGGATTCTTCACAATTATTTCATTATTCTCTTTGAAGTCAGACTGACTTTGGGGCATCAACTTATTCACTGAGAGCAATTGTATAAAATAAAAGAACCATTTTATCTCATGTATTTTAGATATTTAAATAGGGAGTTGTATTTATCAGATGTTACAATGAAAAATGGTGCTTGGGAAAACACATAAAGTAATGCCAATTGTTGAGCTATCTTCCAATACTTGTGCCTTAGTGATTTTTATGTTGTTATTCTACTTGCTGGACTGTTACATTTCTAAAGGGATTCATATCTAAGAGATGAAGTTATTTCAGATTATGGACATTAAACAATATTCAAATGAAATTATTTACAATCATTCTTTTATACAATTCACCTGTTTTCAGACTCCACAATCTATTTATATCTGCATCAGAAATGGGTCTACACCGGAGTTTGAAATACAATCTCAAAGTTCATGTGTACATGTGGGAGTGTATGAGAGTGTACATGTGTATTTGTATCTCCCTTTGTGTGTATATATACACACAAACATATAGGCATTATGGTTTACTAATACCAGATGCTGAAGTATTGCAGTGCTAAGGCCATCTGTCACACTGTATTTTGTTTTCAGCTTTCTTTGAAGAGGTGTGAATGAGTATAAAAATTACATTTTAACTGTTTATTCCCTGTTTTCCCTGTGTAATTTCATAGCAGATTTTTTTAAACAGCACTTTTTTTGGTTCTTGTATGAAATTTTGTTGTTGGTTTGTTTTATTAGTTTGGGGGGGGGGTTAATATATATTTCCTAGAAACAGGTAAAGCAAAAGAAAATGACCACAATTTAAAATTAGCTGAGTGGAGTTTTATTTAAGAAAAAAATATTCCTTTTATTCTGCATAAAAAGCAGCATCTTGTGTAATATTTTTTACACAAAGCACTTTGGTGAGGAGAGAAAGTGGGATTATGTTTTTCCTAAATCTTACAGAGTAATCTACATATTTATACATGCTTACATATACACATATGATCTTAATTTGCCATACTGTATATCTGGCTGATATTTGCTCTGAAGAAATACCGGTTGCATATCATGAGAGGAAAATCAAAAGAATTAGTTACACTTTTTTGCTGTACTAGTGCATATAATTTTGTGATTTTTTTACAGTTACTTTTCATAGAATCATAAGTTATTTTTGTCTTGTTTGATAGAATTCTGTTTAATGTAAAAAGTAAAAGTGAAATGTGTATGTGCATGGTACAAAATAAAACTGGAAAATTATAATTCCTTTATATTACTTGTAAAACATCTTGTTGTGAGATGCCTTTAGAGAAGACTGCACCAGCCATTGTCCTTCACCATAAAACTCCTCATATTTGTATAGATTCATATAATTAGAAACAGAATTATGGGGAAAAAACTCTCTGAGATTTCTTCTAAAACACACTCAGGTCAGATATTTTTAAGTCTGGATTTAATTATTGTTATAGTGAGGCTAGAGATTTGTAGAGATAAATGAATGCCTCAGTTGGTGTTTACACCTTGGGTGGAGACACAAATAAAAGAAGAAAATTGAAATACATTTTTGTGCTGTGATAGTTTTTAATTTTTAATTGATTTCTTTGTTCATGTAGTTTGACAGTACAACATATAAAGGCATTTTGCTTTTTTGTCTGATTATTGTTTCTAACATACTTAAGCAATTAAGCTATTTCAGAGCATTTAATGTAAGAGAAAGAACATTTTCTTAAACTGTATATTAGGCAAAATACAAACAGAAGATGGAGACAGAAGCTGATGCATGTTTATGTCCATATTGTCCTAAAGAGAGCCTAAGAATCCAACATGTTTAGGAAAAAAGAGGTTACCTTCTACCACACCCATGAATTGGACTAGAAATCTGACAAAATAAAAACTAATAAAAGAATTAAATTCAGAGAAATCCTGTCATGGGATTGCATCTCATGATCTTTGAAAATGATGGTCCTAGCTGATTTTACTCTGAAATTAGCATGGCTGGCTCTGAGTAAACTGTGAACAGACAAAACTGGTAAGCCCATAGTCAGTGGCAGGTTTACATGTGAGCTTTGCAGAGGTTTACTAAGAGTAAATCTGGCCCAGTGTGATCTTATTTACACTGCATCTTAGCTACTGTAGGAAACTTGCCCATTGGTTTAGCAAATATTTTTAGTGAATCCTGCAAGCTGCCATGAAGAACTGAGAGTTGCTGAATTCAAGTGTTCAAAATCCAGTTTTTCTTTTTTGATGGAGAGAGAGAGCCCTTCAAATAAAAAGTATTCAAGTTACATATGCAAGGGAGAGTAACATGGTTCAAAATACATCAAAGCTGTGTGCTTTTTTCTGTGTGCCTGACCTAGACCAGTTTTTTCATGATGTCCTGCAAACTATCCTGTAGCAAAATAGTGAAGTGTAGTGAAGTGAAGAAATTATGTGACAGGTATATTCCTCCAAAGAACACAATTTCTGAATGAAGGTTGTCTGAAATTTTTCCTCAATGAAGTGTTCATGTTTGGGGTTTTCCCATTTCAGAACAAAGCCCCATTTTGAAACATTAGAAATTCTCACATGATAAAAATTTGGGGAGGGGCAGTATTAATTTTTTGCTTGTATTTAGTTATAGGATTTCTCCCATGCAACTGTGCCAAAGCCACAGTGTATTTCTGAATTTATACTAGCTCTGCCCTGATGGGAAATATTTCAACAAAGTTTTATATGTACCTATCTATTTCAAAGAAAGGAGAAAAAAAAAACATAATTCTTCCATTCTGAATATTAATCTATTCATATTTGCTGCACCTAATTACATGACACACTGTATTTGAAGTTAAGAGTGAGGATGTCTATATGAAAACACAACTGTCCATTTTTCTAGCCTATGATCCTCAGAAAAATGCTTCTTCCTATTCAGACTTGCTATTTTCTACATTGCATCACTTTATAACATCAAATATGTTTTGAATTACCTGATTTTTAAACGGTGTCTGTTTTCCACTGTAACTAAGCCTCCTCAAGAAGAAATTTTGAAAAGTTTCACCCATAATGGACAGTCTTAAAGTGGACAACTTCTGTATGACTGTGTATACTCACTGCAATATACAGCTACGAGAAACAGAATGGTAGAATGAATTTTAAAGAATTGAATTGTTAGCTTTTTAAGGTTGCTGTGTCTCCTTGTGAAACATTAGTTTATATTTTTTGCTCTACTTTCCTTAAAACTATAATGTTGTCATTTAAAAGTTAGGTATGAAAAATCATTCTACCACATCTTCCCATGGCACTTACAGATTTACAAGCAAAGTAAATTTACTCAGCAGTCAGTATCATTAATGATTCACAAATCAGAGATCTGTGAGATGGGTTAGTTCAGTGAACTGTAGCAATGCCTTTCTATGTGTCTGCTTAGAAGTTCCACATGCCTTTTTCATAACTAGAAAATGCAAACCTTATGCATGGTTGCTAGGTACACAGGATAAAGCATTACAGGTAAATCTAGGTAGACAGAAGAAAATATAACAATTTCCTCAATATAATATATTTGCCCCTTTTGACCAAAAATGGACTTGAGCCTGCCAGTCAGTAGGCACATTTCAAGCTTGGCTGCGTGTAAATCAGACAGCTTCAGCTATTCCAGGAATGGACACAGTGAGGTTGATTAAGCTCATGAAAAGCAGACTGACCTGGCCTCCTGAGTCCCTGAAAAGTCCAGCTTAAATCTGTTGGAAAAACAAAACATGAAGTTGCTGCTGCAACTGTGGCTGATAGATTTACAGTCACAATAATTAGACTTGATTTCACTTGTCAAAGCACCACTTAACATAGTACACAGTTTTAACTAAGCTGTACCTATTGTGGGTTGGAGAAAGAGGAAGGATACTTTGCTTTAATGGAAGTTAAATTGGTAGTACCTGAGTGAAGTTCATAGGGGAAAAATTAAAGCAGTAATATCAGACCAGCTTATCCATCAAGGAACTGGCAATAGTGTTAGATGACACCATTATTGCACCAAGCCTTTATTCATGGTCAGTTTGACTTTTGAACCCATGATGCGTCAAAACATTTCTGGGAAAAAAATGAAAGTTTTTACCCTTGAAGTTTAAAATCTGTGGAGGCCACATTCTTTTATACACATTTTTTCCCCAACCCTTTTGTGGAAGCCGAATAATGTTGTAGAGTTCCAATGTCAGTTTTCACTTTTATGACTTTGGTAGGACAGTCCACAAAAGCATTGAATAGGGTAGCAATTTTGTCATCTAGATACATACGGAATAGAAACTGCGATTAATTGTAGGGAAACTGCTAAAATAAAATCTGCACAAAAAAGAATAGTGCAGATTTACAATCAGAATTACTCAAACTGAGCTGAACCAACATTTGACATAAGGTAAGTTTACGCAGCTAATGGAAATATTGCTTAAAGGTTGAACTGTAAAGGAAAAAATGGCACTCAAATCTACTGTGGTACTCTTTTTTACTTGTTGCTACACTTTTTCTACTACTTGCAGTTGTGTGTCTCAGTTATTCAAGAGCCTGTTTCACTGTAGAGACTGTTAGCTGCAGAATTTGTGCTTTTCATCTTGAAGGGCCTTCTTCATGGAAACTTCATGCTGTACACATTGTTGAGCAAACCTGCTTTCAATAAAGGTTGGGGAAGTTGCTTATATTTAGCTGAAAGGGACGTATGTGGTAACAGCCTCATTGCATTTGCTTTAAACCTTTTTCTTTGATCCCTAAGCCCAGCATGACAGTCAATGAGGCTCAATGGCTCAAAGGACTAAAAGAATTAATCATGCCAGTCCCGTTGTCCTTCATTTTGCTTTCACATCACTATGTGACCTCCAACATTTACCACATAGGAACAGGTGAAGTTAAACTGCTGGGTCTGATCAGTTGTTCATGCCTTACTGATGGAGTTGTTGCTTTCACTGTTTGAGTTATGGAGTCTTAGTTGCCAGTAACATTTATAAGACTATCAATTATGTATTTTCAGTCTAGGTCAAGCCATTGCAAACAACATCAAAAAACCACTACTTACTGGAAAACCTAGGTTGCTTATAAAGTAGAAAATCTCCCAGTGGTGGTTTTTTGCCTTCCAACTTTGTCTTACTCACCTGTATTTTATGGTCACTGCACTTGAGACCTTTGTTTCAATTCCATGTAAACCCTCGAGCAGATTCTCAGTGGCACTTTACTATATGTACCCATTAATAGCAAGTTTCCATCTACTACCATTTCAGCATAGCAGAGTTTTATATCCACTCTTCCCTGACATAACCAACTACACAAACTACCACAGAGAAGAATTTTGCATTCACTGGCTCCTATTATTTTCTTCTTCTCTTTTTTGTTTTGGCATGTAGTCATCCTTGGTATTTCTGTGGCAGTTACTGAAGATAAATCCTGAGATTTATTTGTCAAGCCCCCTCTACACCTCAGAGTCAAGAAGAACCTCTGTCATCCTCTCTTCCAGTTTTTTTCTTGGAGTGAGGGATAATAGAAAAGTCTACAAAAGAGCAACGTAGAGATACAAACATTAATTCAGGTCCCATTTGCACTAAAGTGAACAGGAAGTGATTGTCCTAAAATCTATAGTGAGAAAGCATGTAATGAACATGAATACCAAATCAAGCCTAGTAAGTGCCACACTAAAAGCTCATCTAAATTTCATATACTTGGATTTTGGTGGAGAGGAGAGAAAAAGTAAGCTACTTCTTTTGCCTCTCAAAGCCGCTACTTGCTAGACTACGTGTGGGTCTCTAAAATGTTGGAATTAATCCTGTAGCCTTACCTCATTCCGCAGGCATTTAACAAAGGAAGTATTCTTGAATGTTGAGTTTCAACTAATTATCAGAAGTGAGTGAGAGAAAAAGGGGACAAAGAGCACCTGACATGATGGCATGTTAATAATTCACCCAGACATCTAGGATAACGTATGTTTGCGATACTACATTTCATTAGCTCCAGAAATACGTTTGCTCTTCTCAGCAATGGAGATGGAGCACGTGATGAAGAAAGGCAGCTAATGAGTCACCTGTTTGTACATCATTTAACCTGCCAAAATGTGTAAAGACTTATTACTGCAGGGTTGTATTTTACATGCAAAAATCAGGAGGTTCTTCGCTTCGCTGAGTCTCCTTACAGCTTCCTGCACCACATTACTGTGCTTCTTAGAGTAATTAATGCTGGAAATTGGAGCTGGGTATTCTAAACATGCATCTTTTGCAGAAACAAAGTCTAATGGTGTGCAAGGGCACTCCAGAAACAACAAAAGAGTAAAAAAGGATGCCTGACCACACTTCTTCAAGAGGTCACATTCTTAATGAATTCTTTGCATAGCATAAATGTGATAGCCCCCAAAAAATATATGCATGCCATCTTTTGAAAAAATGTGAAAAGCAGAATCATTTTTTGCCCCAGACTTGATTTAGTGCAAAGATGACCCCCGTTTGTGAGTCTGCTTTCTCTAGGTGAGGACACATTTGAAAGACACGTTGCCCAGATTATCTTCTGGACTCACTGTCTTTCTGCCAGGTCATCACCATCAAGGAGCTTTAAAAGTAACAACGCCATCTTCTATGAGTTACTTGTGGTACTATAAAGTTAAAAACTGAGGAAAATGCAGGGATGCTGGTGAGCATAACTCCTTTTCAGCAAAGGTAAGTGACTTTTGTTATGGAATAACATGTTGAGGCAGTAAGACCTGCTACCTAAAATGCAGCCATGATGCTTTATCCCATCCATCTGCTTCCAGCAAGAGGGGAGCACTGATAAAAATACCCACAGGTTCTACCCAGGCTGGGGGATCCACACTCAATACCTGCATGTTCCCTTGGGGTCATGGTTTTCTAGAATGTTCTCAAGAATGTCAGGACAAGTCTCTTCAGGCCCTTTTGAACTGCAGGGACTTATAAGCATCCATTAAAAAAAAAAAAAAAAAAGCTGATACTGGCCACTGAGCTACTTCAATACCATCCTGAAAGCAAAAACTGAAATTAGCAAGAGGAACCTTTCCAGCAGCAGATCAGATGCAAACATCTGTTGGTTTTACTCTTCAATGCAGATTTTATTTACTTAAATAAACCGAAGAAAAATCATGTGCACACCAGAAAAAGAGAGGACAAGCCCTCTATTGCAGAGCAACAGCCCTTGTAACACGTGGCAGTTGCACAAGACAAGTAAAAATATGCAAATTGTTAAAAAAATCTAATCTTGTGTCAACCCAAATAACCTTGCTGAATCATAGGATTCCAAGAAATTGTGCCATCACTCCTGTAACTGTTAATGTGCCTCATCCACTTGGTATGTGATCTTTCTAAATTTGCTGACTGTCTCAGTCCTCAGTCCTACTTCTTGACAATGCTAATTTTGTTTGACTTCTTTTCTCTATGTTTAATAGTTCTGCTTTTGAGCCAAGTTACTCTAATTTTGAAGTGGTGTCACTGTTTCCGTGAAATTAATTTTATGCTTATATTGGGAAAACACAGAATGCTTGTATTTAGCAGAAATGTGCTGTGTGCTTTACTGATGATTGAAAGGTTGCACTGCTATTTGGCAAATTAATATGGTGCATATTTATACTGATAGACTGTTTTCAGTACAGTCAAACTTCAGGAGGTATCATAAAATGAGCTCACAGGATTTTTTTTTTTCTTTTCCTGGTGAAGATGGTGTACTGACCATGTACGTAGTTGTGTAGTGAGGGCAGTTATAATCACACAGCAGTTTCTCTGAAGTCTCTGGAACTACTTTCACAGAGATCAGTATTAGCAGTACCAGAATCAACCATTCAGCCTCAGAAGGTGACTGTGCTGCAAAGTGTGTGCAGAGCCACTCCTTTGGAACCCTGACTCTAAGGACTCAAAAGAACACTCCTGTAAAAAATATTTCAAGCAATTTTGGTCTTTAAGACAGCTGGTAGCAGTTATATTTTGCTCTGAGAATCTTCTCTATGATGATCTGGGTAACAGGACAGGGGATAAAGAAGTTTCAAACTGTTTGCGAGCAGATGCATAGAAATTTGTTATCAATGTCACATTCTTTACTTTCAGAATCAAACCTGGACAAACAGGGACATGTGGCAGGGTAAGGTGACCTAAAAGGGAATGAAATGAGAAACTGATTGCTTAGCAGTCTTCAAAAGTGAGATGGAGTGTGGATAAAATGGTCTCACTTCTACAGTGAAACCACAGTAAAGTCTGGACTGACATGTTCCTAAATTCAGCTGAGAGCACATAGCAAAACTATTAGCAATTCCTTCTCAGAGACAAAGCCATTTCTTGTTAGTACTGTCTTGGTTATTTTGTTGTTGTGTTTGTTTGGGGGTTTTTTAATTAGATCCTTAGAAGTCCCTTACCTTATTTTTCTTCTCATAAATTACACCAGTGGAAAACAGTCTCTGAAGTGAGCACAAGAGGAAAGCTTCATGATTCATATGCTTCATGGTTAACTATTAATCCCATGTTTGTGATCACTGTATGCTAATAATGCCATTATGTCTCAGTAATTCTCTTGGAAATGCTGAGAGAAACTATTTGCATTATGCACCTTTCATCTTGGTCCACTATCCATTAACTGTAAACTAAAGTATTTCAAAACACAGATGTCAAATCTGACGAGTTCTCAATGGGCCAAAATCTCTGTAGGAGTGATTTAGAAGGAGTCATAGATGCTGATGAATATTCGAGTCATGCATCTTGAAGGAGTATTTAACTGTTCGGGTTTTTTTAAGAGTTTTTTAGATTTTGTTCCAGCCATATTCTTGCACAGTTTGTACTGTAAAGCAGTGCAGACTGGCTGTATGTATTTGTAGGATGGCTGCAACTGGAAGAGAATACAAAGAGAAAAGTCTCCATTATGACAAGTGATGGGTAAATTACATTTTGCTTCTTAAAATTTCTGGCTGTTTTGAGTCACAAAAGCTGTAGTAAAATTGGATCCAGATTTCAGTTTTTCAATATGCATTCTGACCCCACTCAAAAACTTGCAAGAAATGATGGATTTCTAATTTTTCCTACTATCTCAAAACAACAAAGCCTATTACTTTTCTTTTCTGTAGTAGTGTTTGAACAGTTGTAACTATTTATGAGCATATTTTTGCAAATGTTGAACAAGAACACTTAATATATTTTTCTCAACCATGAAGAATACTGTTAAAATTGTAGTTAAAAATTTTAATTTTTTATTGGAAAAAGCCTCACAGAAACTTATGAGGTACTTTACTGCCATTGACCTGTAAGCACAACTCCTGCTGACTAAGCCCCAAGACTAAATCCTACCCTAAATTTTGTCTAGTCTAACTGCAATAGCCTTTCACTAATGATGTTTGCTTTCTACTCAGTTTTCTACGCTATCTAGAACATTTTAATATTTAGTAATTTAAACCACGTGAATGTAATTATATCAGTTTCCTGTTTTTCTTAACTGAATTTTCCTGATTTGATTTTGGTGCAAAAGCCAGATTTTAATTCCTTTCCATATTTACAGTTTCCAATAGAAGCACAAGACTGTTGATATCACAGAGAATTTGTGTAATAATGGATATGTGGATCAAACTTTTATACTCTGCTCTTTCACTCTTCTCTTAAACCTTGTAACACCTGCTCTTTGTGTCTTGTCCTTATTGTACTAGACTGCTCAATTCCCTTGTGGGACGAGCATGATATTTTTATTCAGAAAAGAAAAGGAGATTTAAAAAGCATCAAAGTGCCCCACTTTTGAGGAAAAATCATTACTAGAAAACAGAATGAAAAATTGTGAATACTAAGATATATAATCCCTAGGCAACTTAGTACTTGAATACATCTAAGTGTTAAATAAAAATTTTCTCCAGTCTTTGATATGTAGAATATTTTACCTGATGCCAGAAGGTTATACCACATTCAATGGTTAATCAAGAAGCTGTTTACTAATCCCCATACTGGTATTTTTTTGTGGTGGTTGACTTTACACAAAAAAGAAAAACATGAGAAAGCAATAAAACCTCAACTTTTCATTTAAGACTAATTTTAGTTTTTTCAAAGTGTTTTTCTAGCATGATTTTATGCCTTGCAACACCCTGTGGTTTGATCTATGGTTAAGATGCCACAGTGCAGTGGTGCACAATCTCTGCAATCCCTGTCCCAATCCCTGCAATGCACAACCCATGGAAGGTAGATTTCATCAGGACCCCCAAGTCAGACCATATTCAAGATGTGTAAGTATTCAGAACTATTAATTACAATTCTGCATCCTAGAAATACACTGTTATTAAAATATGGAAAAAAAACTTCGGTGGATTTGAAGAGCGCTCTGAGCTGCAGGACACCTAAAATGCAGCAGGAAAGATCCAGTGCAATCAGAAAGGGATGTCAAGGTGAGGACTATTTTAGTTGGGTAAGGTGAAAGCAGGCAGTGGTGACAGAAAACACAGGTACAATCTTCTACTGGATGGAGAAGCAAACAATATGGCTAGTGTGTTCTGATAAAGGTGACAAGACCTGTGGGGTTTTTTATGTGAATTACAGATCAGCATACTGTGATGCTCCTTGCCCTTCCATGAAATAAAACTGGATGACAGTTTTCAGACAAGATGGCAGCTTCCTCTCACTGAACAATTTTACAAACTTGAATCCTGGTTGTGAGCTGCTGATTTCAGCTAAAAAGTGTTCCTCCTTGATCTCATTCTTCAGAGGCTCAAGTTCATCATACTTTTCTTCCATCGTATCAATTGCATCAATTTTAATTTTTTCCTAAATTTTCTCTTCTTTTTGTTTGCTAATGGAACATCTCCAGAAGGCACATTTGTGTATGAGAGACCAAAGAATGATATTCCTGGGGTGTTGAAGAAATTACTCGAAGTTTTGGCTTTGAAGTTGTAAAATCCTGCTTAGTAAGTTTTTAGTGGGCAAGCTTGTGCTACTTACCACAGTAGGGAGGTCTGGAAACAACCTAAGCAAGAAAGCAATGAACAGAATTTTTAAGTAATTGTAAATTCTCAGTGTAAAAAAAACCCCCAAAACCTGCCAACCAGCAAACACCCTAACACCCTATGATCATTTTGTAAGATAATTTAAACATCCAGAATAAACCAGTACAATGTTTCCAGTTACAAGGAAGAAAAAATAGAAAGTTAAAATCTGGGAAACTGGAAGGTAAAGATCAAAATCAAGATTAGGGAAGCATCGAGAGCTTTTGACAAGAAGAACAGAAACCATCACTCTTTTTTAAGTATAGTGCCAGCAAAACCTTTTAAAGCAGAGTAATGGAAGTGGGTGAGGTGAAGTGGCTGGCTAGTCTTTTGACCCAGAACACTTTTATCCCAGCAATATCTGTAACAGAGAGCACTGAAGAGCAAAATTCTCTCACCATAGACATTTGGATTTGAAGAAAGCATTTAAGAGCCTTTAACATCATATCCCTGGAACAACCTGAAATGTTATTACATGAAGTCAAAACCAATTAACAATGTCAGGGCTTTACATACAGGTACAGCAAGTATTTTTAAAGGAAACATAGTGAACTTTAGTGTAGCATTTGGGATCAAACTTCCAGTCTTTCACTTCTCACTTTTGACATTGGATTTGCAATGAAAAGAATTACTTAGACAGAGTGCCAGAACAACAAATCAGGAAAGGCATTTTGACTTTGTGATTAGTAGCGTTTTTTAAATACAGTCTCCAACAGCTATTAAGCAAATAACAAAGTACTCTAAAATGCT
The DNA here is from genome assembly GCA_013400415.1 of Scytalopus superciliaris. Taxonomy (NCBI): domain Eukaryota; kingdom Metazoa; phylum Chordata; class Aves; order Passeriformes; family Rhinocryptidae; genus Scytalopus; species Scytalopus superciliaris. The sequence continues at coordinate 114,712 of VXBX01005094.1, forward strand.
GCAAACAGCAGAAATAATAATTGTTAATAAAAAAACCCCAAAGCAAATTTAATGGAAGCTCCAGGAGAATCTAATTGAAGTGCTACTTAATAGCAAATAAATACAATTGCCATCGTGTAACCGTAAGCTGTCCATCAAAAAAGACATTTGGGAGGCAAAACCAGCACAAGTTGGATATATACCAACTACAATAATTGTCTTAAATTACGACTTAATAAATACACTTGTAATTTTCAATTCTAAATGCATTTCTGCCTGGAAGCTAACTCAAGAAGCAGATAGGTGTCTAAATGCTTTTGAAAGCAAATGCCTCAGAAAATTACCTTTAAACACATTTTGGAACCTTTTGATTTGTCAGAGTTCAGCACCTTATTTTAAAAGCTATTTGTAAGGCACAGTAAGGATATATGATACACATGAAAATATGCTGCTGCATGTTTGCCAGGTATTAGCAGTCAGTGGAAGAAATTCCATTACTGCATAACATTTAATGAAGGGAATTACACAGCTCTCCAAGTGAAAGACATGCAAAAAATAGACTGCAGAATCAATATTTAGAGCACCAAAAATCTTCTCCCCCTTCCTCTTTCTTTAAAACTTAAGAATAAACTTTCAAGCCCAAGTTACAGATTTTTAATCCATAAAATGGTGATTGCACAAGTACTTCAGAGAGTGTTATAATTTTTTCTACAAATAACATGGGGGGAAAAAAAAGTCAAAACTATTCAAAACCTTGAAGGTTTTCCTTTAAGAGGCAGCACAGATTTTGAATGGGAAGTAATATGATGTCTATTCACTGTTTTGTGCTATCATACCTTCTAGTGCTATTACTTGCTTCTGAGAATTAATTTTATTCTGTTGTGTCCTCCTATGATTTCAAAAGGTTTGGCTTTGGTATGCTTATCTTTTCCTAATTGAATCTATACATTTGCAGGGATAATAGTTCACTGAGTTAATTACTTCTAAAAGGTAAACTTACTCTTTTGCTTAATCTGGCTTCCACACTTGTCCAAAGAACCCGATCAGATCTTTCTCTATGCATTTGCATAGAATTGCAGCAATTAATTTTGTGACTGTTTTTATGCTGTTTCCTNTTTGCAAAAGCAATCAAGGACAAAAACAGGCATAAAATCATTATACTAATTGATTTCTAAATGGAGCTTCAACTAAGAAATCTTTATTAATCAGAGCAATAGCATCTAAACAATAGCATTGTTCTTTCCGCTGAGTAGTTTCAGTTGTAGTATTGCTTTTCTGTGAGGCATGGCAAGGTATGGTGTAACACTTGTTTAATCAGGAGTCATAGAATCATAGCAGGTATTATTCACTCTTACTATCATAATTTGCTTTCCACTGTTCCTCCCTTCTCCAGCACAAAAATGCTCTTAACTCTAGGGAGTGCACAGAGAATTACATACCAGTACACACATTTATGAAAGGAATAAATGTTGCTCAGCTTGTAAGAAGTCTTCCAAATTGAAGAAAGAAGTGAATACTGAATCACATCCATGCTGAAGTAACAAAGTATGGTAAAGCACCAAACTAAAGTATTCATACCTGTCAAATTGTCAACTTAGGTATTACTACACTCCAGATTTAATGGAGTCTGCAACATATTCCACTGCTACAATTTAATAGATAACACTGATAGCAAACCAGTGTGCCACTTTTGACTCTTTCACAATTTCATAAATGAAAGACAAGTACAGACCAATTGCTTGCCTGGCAGGAAACAAAAAGCCACCCAACGAAGCAGCAAACACACGCACACTACCACCACAGCCAAAACCAAGACTCCCTGTGTGTATGTAAATAGGAATATTTTGTAAATGTCTATACATACATTAATGATAGGTTGCCTTGCTTCCCTCCTAGGACAGACATCAAATTTATTTTTCCAAGTTAGTTTTTCAGAGATGATTCCAAAGAGTAATATGCGGTTCTCCCTTTGCTAAAAGAAATTTCCTTCTATTAGTTGCCATTCTTCACTGAATTGAATATAAAAGGAGATGAGAAGGGAATGTTTCATTGAAATTAAATGTCAAGAATATGGTGCAGCTGGGCTCAAGAAAGAGGGGGTTTTTGTCATTCATTGTATTTCTAATTCTGAGAAATGTTTTTTTCACAATGTGTATGTAAAAGAATTTAGTTTAAGCTTTCTTAGGTTCAACAGAAGGAGTCAGACAGTGTAGCACAAGTTTGACAGACATATCTGTTAAATGATGCAATACAGCTTTGGTTTTGCTGGACACTGACACTGCACTACACTTGGTGAGCCTGATGCTGCAGCGTGGCATGCACATATATCTGCTCCTTGTCCGTGTAAGTTCTTATTGTATAAAATGAGGCAGGGTAAGATCTGAACTGAGTGCAGATGCACCAATAGCTTGGGCCCTTCTGCCTATCCCTAACTCTCACAACTGAAAGTTGAAAAAACGCATGTAATTTTAATCAGTGACTTTTCATAGCTGAGCTGAGCAAGGCCTGCTTATAAAAAGCTAGACTAGCAGAGTTTTCAGGTTATCTGTTTGTTGCCATTATTCCTCAAGAGGTAAAATGGCTTCACAAGTGTATAAGGAGTATTGACACCACTTGGGTTTTCCCTCAGTGTTGCCAAGTAACTACTCCAAGATCTGTCAGATAAAACCAGGTAAGAGACTGCTGCCAATACGTTTTTTTCCTGGGTGTGGTTTTGGAGTATTCCACTAGTCTTCTGTCAGGGTTAATGTGGAAAACACTTAAGCTTGCAAAGATGCCATTGTCTTATCCACAGCATCAAAGAAAGTGACAGCAAACTCTAGACAATTAAAGACATGAAAAGTACTTTAATGTGTGTTTTCCTGTTTGTGAGAAAGGCTGTATTGCTATGACATATATAGTTGCATATATATATATATATATATATATATATATATATATATATGTGTGTGTGTGTGTGTGTGTGTGTATATTCATAGACCATAAGAGGGAAATTCTGCACAGGCAAAGATCAAAGCAGATGGGAGAAACTGGAAATTATTAAGGTGTCCTTATACACACTGAGTCTGTTTCATGACAGCTACTCAATCAGACTGTGTTTGCTGAACCCTTTCTTTCTTATATCTCTCACGACACACTTATTTCGTAAGAAGACAAATTAATAATCAGCCAATCTCTGATTTTTAATTTAAATTATCTTGCATTGTTCTTCCAAGAAATGAACATCTGTTGGAAAAGGTATTGAAATTGGTCTCAAAAAAGAAGTGTATCAGTATCCCTCACTACTGTACCCTGCTTCAGTTCTCTTACTCTTGGCCTAGCCCATTAAATAGACACTTTTCAAAAACAAACCTCCAACTCCTTTACTGAAATAGGAATGGTTAATCAGCTGGTCTAAATCAATTCTGCATTAAGCTCAGACAAAGTATGTAGGTTTTCTGTCTAGTTACCTTGAGCCCATAATCAGGCCAGTGTTTCAGTGACCCAAGCCTACCAATAACATGAGTCACACTGATGTTACACCGCATCTTTTATCCCCAGCAATATGCATTTCACCTGATCCTGAAAAAGCTGAACTTTTTAGAACTGTTTCATTAGGAAAATGCATATTTGCTTCTGCATTGTTACTGCCTATATAAGAGGTTATAAGTCAGGCAGATCTGAAAAGTGATTTCTCTGCTGTCAAAACAGTCCAGAACCTAAAGCAAGACCCGATTTGTACCTAATGCAAGTTTTGTCACTTTATGACTTACTTTGTTTTGCAAATATTTGCAAGGGGAAAATAGCTATTATAGTTCCTGCATTTGCTAGTAATTTCTTTTAAGCTATTCACTAACAGAAAATTAATAGGGCTTTAAAAACTGGTGCTTGGACTAAGTTGCCTGCCAAAGTAAATACTGTATTCTTAAATATTTGAAATAAGTCTTCAGAATGCATTCTACAGTTATTACAGACTGAGCAACAGGACTGTGAGAGGGTACATGAATATTTCCAAATGTCAAGTCCTGTAGAAAGCTGGGAAATGTCATCTTTCAATGCACCTGAATAGACAAAGAAAATCCAGACCTTTGATGACCCCTGGTGAATAAACTAAGCACTGCATTTAAATTATAAGTCAAGACATACTTGGAAGTATATAGTTCAATTGCTACTATCATCCAAAAACCAAAGAAAAGCAGTAAGAAAAGGACACATTCTTTTATGACATAGCAAAGAAAAAAGCTCTTTGGCAGTCAGATTAGCACCAGACCTGAGAAATATGCAAGATATTGCCCTATCCTAAACAGGTTTAAGCTAATGAACTTCCTGCATCCCCATTAAAACAAAACAAAATAAAATAAAACAAAACAAAAAACAAAACAGAGGGGGGGAAAAAGGGATCAAGCTATCAGATGAAGATTATTCAACTGTACTAATACTCTGTTTCTTTTGTGACCTAAAGAAGGTGAATCTTTAAATGGTACACTAATCACAAGGAGCTTTGTGAATCCAGACACTTCCTGCATTGTGAGACATTTGTTAGGGCACTGAGAATGATCCTGCTGTCCCTGTCCACCCCAGCCCATTTTCAAACACTCTGTGCTATGCCTGTGTTGAATTCTTCCTTTTGGAGTCATGTATTAATGATGGGAAGTCCTTCATGAAACAGACTCGGCAACTGTGCATTCCTCTGCACAATAGGTAAGGGAGATGTAGAGTTATACAATTATTTCTCTCTTTTCCCTTAAATATAACAGTTCCTACAATGACCAAACACACAATATAAACTTCTCTTTAAAAGGACAGCATAATGCAGGCTGTTGGCTCATAAACTGTTCTGCATAGGCTGTAGTAAACATAGGCATACCCATTTGGCATTTTTTACACTATAACTGAAATGTTTGCTTTTTTTTTGTTTTGTTTTTGTTTTTTAGTAAGATAGAATCTGAAATTTGAGAATTAATTGCATGCAACTGTTATTTCATCATAGAAATGCATATAACATTGGAAATGTTTAACGTAGACATATCCATAAGTGTAAAAATTAGTTCTGTCTCATAGCTAAAATAAATAATTTATTATTATAGTTTAGCAATATATTTAATTTCTGTCAAGTCTCAAACTGAAGTAATTTTACATACAATACAGACTCTGGTCTAGACATTTTTCAACCATTCATGGCCTTTTGGCAATGAAATCTAGCACATATGTAGAAGACACAAGATAACTCCAAACTTAGAGCTGAAGTGAAGGACTATTTTTGCAAGATAATAAAAGAGAAAGACCTAGATCACCAGATTTTAGATATAAGTCTTCTATTTACCAGTTGTATATTTTACCAATAACATTCATACTATTAAAAGGACTGAAGAATTTCTTTACCGTTGCAGGCAATTCTGAGTTTCACATATAATTTAAATTCACTATCTCGCTCTTCTCTGTTGTATTAGATTCTAGTCTAATGAAGCCACATAAATTATTTCTGAGCAGAAATTTCAGAAATAATAGAGAAAACAAATTATTTATTGGAAAATCATGGGATTAATCAATTTGTTTAGGAAAGCAGGACCTGGGAAAGGTCACTTGCATCTTCAGCAGATGCTGCAAAAAGCATGGAAGGTGTTGTTATCTCCCACCCAGCAGCTCTTTTCAGGAGGTGGAATGCAGACATAGCTGGGAAAGACAGCATCTGAAAATGGCAGGTGTAAAAGCATATTTCCTTCTAACACTGAACCTGAGGGCATGAGTTTCTCACATTTCATGAGGAAGCTAGGCTTGCCTTGCTCTTTTCTTCTAGGTGTTCACCAGTTAAAGGAGGCCAGCTCTAGGAAACAAAAGAATCTCAGATTTCTGCCAAAGCTTATTAAAATGCAGTATTTTTGCTTCTGCGCTAGACAAAAATGGTTTCAGATTCAGAAAACAATGATACCAAAAGTTAACAATAAAGCCAGTTGCAAATATAAAATAAACTTTTCTCCATCAGCCTGACCTGCCAACTTTGAATGATCATGTGTCCTTCAGCTGCGAGGGACAATTCAACGATAGCCTGTGTTGCTACATAGGTGTCTTCAGCAGTCACATGACATTTTAGGTTGTAGTTTGATCCAAACCTATGTATAAAAGAGTTACAAGAAAACCTTGCCAATGTTCTCATAAACAAATCAATAACATAATATGGGTAATGAAGAAACCTCTTGTCATATTAAATGGTTGTTTTTTCATTCTGAATCAGTACATTTTGTGACTGAAAGCACTGACCTAATAACTAGCAGTGGTATTGACATAATGAAAGGGGAAAATAAGGGCCTCAGGAAAGTACCTCTTCAGCCAAAACACTCATCTGGTCAGAGGTTTAGGATACAGATGCACACTGAGAACATGTCATCTGCATAATTAATTTACATGGCAAGGCATTGAGTCACCTGAGGATGACAACAAAATCAGTGAAGATACAGATCTTTGCAGTTTTTCTCTACCAATAAGATAAAGGAAAATACTTCCAGATACATACATAAGAAAAACCAGAGAGATCCAACCATATATCGTTGCTGTCCTCACCAAAATATTTCACCACTTTTAATTTGGATAAGCATTGCAGCCCAATCCCATGAAATAAGACCCTGAAGACTGGGCAGTCTTCAACAATAAACATGTATTTCTTAGATTAGTATCTGTCCAAACATAAATTTCTACATGCGCCAAATACACTGTGATTTGACTTTTATACACACTTATTTATAAACACTAAATACTGTTTTCAATTTCTTTGAGAAACAATTTGATGATTCTAGCAAGAGAAATTAATACTATAGGACTGCTCAGTAAGGCAGCCATTACCATTAATAGATGCTAGGCCTCTCTCACAGATAGAAAGAGTTTTTCTATTGTAACTTGACAGTAAGTTTATTGAATTAAACATGTCGAAGATGCAAACTATTTGTATTACTTCATATGACTTGTGTTCATCAGTTTTAGTTTTTTTCTTTGTAGCCCACTGTGAAAAGAACAATAGTATTCTCTCAATTTCTTTTACAGTGTACACTTCTTGGTGAAGAAAAGTAAGATGCAATATTTCAATCATATAGACAATTCCTTTCTCTGAAACTTCTGGAGAATCAAAAGTGGGAAAAACACTATTTCTGCAAATGAAAATCTCCTTATCTTACCAATTGTCACAATTTAGGGCACTGTGATTTGTGCTGATACTTACAAGGATGTGTAGGTGTAAGAAGTTCTGTTGCCTGATCTCACAAATTGAAAATAACAGTTTCAGACTAAAACCTGTATTTTACAAAATCTTTGGTAAAAACTTCCATTGAAAATACTTTTTATTTAGATCACTTTTGGTGGCTCTCTCTTTTTCTTTTTTATTCAATTTGAGAAATAAAAGCAGACCAGGCAGATTCGTTTCTGTGTGCATTTTTTTAACATGCTGTCTCACATGTGGTAATAAAATATTGTGGCATTTGAGCTGAAATCCCTTGCAGATATATGTTTACTTTCAATGCATTCTATTACAAATGGTTTTTCAAACATTTTAAAACATTAAATACAACTTATGATTAATCTCCAAATGTTAATGCTTTTTTGTTGTGTCATCAAATATCCACTAAACCAACAAAGTGAGAAATATTTCTTTTTGTTACTGTGATATATTTAATTCTGATCTATTACTCTTTCCACCCCTCATTATTGAGTTCAGTTTCCCTTGTTGGTTTTATAAAACTCGTACAGAGTACTTAAAAAGGATAAGAAACTGTTATTGCAAAACTACGAGAATCAGCGGTGTGTTTCACTTGCTGCTTGTAGTACCCAAAAGTACTTCATGGGTTTTCCCTTTTCCCCCCTCTTTTCAAAGCCAGTTCTCTTTCATGCCCTTAAAGTATCTGGAACTTTTTTACATACGATCTAGATTACAAGAAGTTTTTGACCAGACAAGCAATGCAACTTAATGAATTTTGAGATACCATAACAAGATGATGAATTTTTTTTTTTCCTTACTGTGAGTTGCAACATTCTGCTTGCAGCTCCAGGCCAAAATGAGCTGCACATCATTCCAAACTGATCAGTGCATTTGCATGTGCTGAGCAATACAGTTTCCTATTAGGAGGTCACTCAGAAGGCACCTTATTCTTGGATATGCAATATTCTTGGAATACAGATAACAAAATGTCTTGTAGCCCTCTAGGTCAATGTTATTATATCCTGCAGTGAGAGATCATCAGATATGTGTTTTCATGTGATGCACACAAAATTTTAAGTCAGCGACTTCTATACATTATCATGTATATGTATATATGCTTTTCAGAAATCAACTTTGAAATTTGAAGAGAATATTTTCTGAAGCAAGAACATTCCAGAGATGCAGAACTCTATTCCAGATAGATGTTTATTTTTTAGGTTAGATAAGGCCTTGAGCAATCTGGTGTAGTGGGAGCTGTGCCTTCCCAGGGCAGGGGGGTTTGGGACTAGATGATCTTTAAGGTCCCTTCCAACCCTTAACATTCTATGATTCTATTATTTAGAAAAAGATGTCGGTTCAAACTTAAACCTGCATAAATCTTTCAGTGTGTATAACAATGCTTTAAAAAGGTCAGTTGCTGTCATTCAGGTTGGTTTTCATGAAGTTTAAACCTAAATATATAAGGTAGACTGTTAGCCTAATTTGAGAACCCACCACAGGCTACAGACTGCAGAATGACTCAGATGGTAGAGGTATATTCTGTCACTGATGTACATTGCATTTATCAGTATTAATTTGTATAAATTGCAGCTGCAAAAGAATCACACTGCGATAAAAGAATGGGAGGATCTGTAGACTGAAGGTACATCTGATGGGTAGGGCTAAACATCTTCTTTGAATTCACCATTAAAAATCTTTATCAATGAAAAAGTAACATGTCTTAGCCTTCAGGAAAAAGCTACACCAAACCAAACCAACAAAACCCCCAAAACAAGTAAACAGACAAAAAACCACAAGCCAATCAACCAAACAAAACGCATAATAAAAAAGAATCCACAGAAAACAACCCACCTACACCCAGGCTCTTCCTGTGTGCATCAGTCCTGGCCAGAGTGGGGTGATTCTCACTGCAGAACACCTTCCCTGCTGTCTATCTGGACTGCTAGCTCTTCAGACACAGAACACAGTGCAAAACTGGGTTCTGTTTACTGACAAGCTAGTTACTAGTGGATTTAAAACAAATGTCACCCAAACTGCAGGTGTTACATTTAGGATCAGCAGCTGGTACAGCAGCATGTTGTGACTGACTGAGAGCCTGTCCAGGTCTGTTTTTTCTAAAAGAGTGTGAATCTCAGTAAGTTTCGATCATCCCATAATAAAAGACCCAATGCATCCTGGCAATAATCAGCTGTTCTCCTGTTTCAGGTCAGCAGAAGAAGGAGTGTCTAAGGAAGACACTTATGCAGGAGGTTCAGTGTCCAATTTAGAGATGTCTTAAGGCCAAAGATAAGGATGGGAGAAGCCTCTCAATGTCAGGAGCAGTGTAAAGGAGAGCAATGACATATTAGTACAATTGCTTTGTTTCACCCTGAAGGGAATACAGCTGGATCCCAACCCCCCCAACACCCTTTGACCTTTGGGAAGAATGAAAATTTGATTCTGCATTCTCTTTCTTCTTTCCTCTTGTCTCCCTAAAAGGAAAAGATAGTATTTCCCCACCTTATTGCACCTTTTAATCTAGACTCTTTACTATTGCTCATCACTTGCATTTCCCAAAACAGATCTTTTGACAGTTTTATTTCAATGGCTGGAGCGAAGTGCCAACAGGAGCCTCATGCAATTCCTCACAAGGCGATGCCAAACGCCGCCCCTGGGCAGGAATAACCCGCGGCACCCCCACGTGGGGCAGCGGGGCCGGCCCGGCTGGGCAGGGAATGCCGGGGGGCAGCGGGAGTGCTGGGCCTGCCCTGGGCTCTGCAGTGCCAGAGAGCCGGGGGGCGGCTGGAGAGAGCCCAGGGAAGGGCCCCGAGCACGGCGGAGCCACGGGAGCCCCTCTCCTGCCAGGGAAGGCTGAGCCAGCAGGGGCAGTTCGGCCTGGAGAAGGGGCAGAGGCACCGGCTCGCACCACAGGCCCCGGCAGGCCGGGCTTACCCTGGGGGCTGTTTGAGGCCACCAGGGCCACTGACACACTGCGAGGCACAGCCTTTCCCCTCTGGCCTGTTTGTTATCCCCACCGGGTGGCAGCCGGGGAGCCACAGGCTCCTGTGCTCGGCACATCGGCCCTGGCACCCCGTGAGGGCCACACACGGCGTGTGACCCACAGCGGGACCGCGGCCGGCCCAGCCCCAGCCCGAGGGACGCTCAGGCCTCGGCACCACCGAGGGCTCCCAGCCAGCTCC
>VXBX01005095.1:0-37527 GCA_013400415.1 Scytalopus superciliaris
GGGGGTGTCCGTGGAGAAGAGAATCAATGTATTCTAAAAACAAATGGCAAAGGTCAAGCATATACATTCTTCAGATTTCCGTACGAGTTAGGTGATGGACAGTAGCTGAGAAAACTGCGAAGACTTTCATTACTGGCTAAACATACTCATAATACTTTAAATGTTAATGGCACCCAACACACCAAGCATATGAATGAGAGGGCACTATGAGAATGAGACTTCATGATTTCACACATAAACCTGTAACCCCAAAAAGAGATGTAAAGAAAGCAAATCAGATCATGCTTAACTCATGCCATCTGCAAGTTCTTGCAGAGGATTTGTGCTACAGATAGACACAAATCCTTAAGATTCAGGATAGATCATTTAATGTGAAACAAAAGACTGCTTTTGGGGATCCACTTGAGGACAAAATACACACAAAGAGAAGATTTACCTGTACTTATAGATGTGCTAATACCTGTAAACACTCCTATTACTAAAGGTTTGTCACTACCACCATTCAATCCTCTAAGGTGTATACCTCACATGAGACAAGTGATGCTCTGCAGTTCTATAATCCTTACAGTTTCAGAGAATATCAGACCATGCCCTGAATTGGGTCCTACCACTGCACCATTACACATAAAGGAGAGTGGGAAAGAGCAAGTGGCTGGCCAAAAGTTATGAACTAAACCAGAAGATAAATAGAATTGAATTTTTGCCTGCATAATCTTAGTCCACTGAGTCACTCAACCTCTCTACAGCTGTAGGCATTTAGGAATCATTTGCTGGAAATTTCTTCTCAAGACTTTACCTCCTAGATTAAAGATGCATTATTGCTTGGAACAAAATGTTTACTGTTGCCCTTTCCCCTCTGTAGACTATGAGGGATGGACAAACTGATGGCCAATTGCCATCCAGATGCAGCACAGTCAGGTTAAAATGTGCCCAGAGCTGAGCAGGATGAACTTGGATGTGTCTGTTTCACAAGGCTGCTGCACTTAGAGCTGTTCTTGGACTTCCTCTTTAGCCATCCCTCTCTCAGTTTATCCAGACTGATGCCACATCCTCCACCTTTACCTACAGGCAAGTCCAGTACATAGTGCAGGCCACAGAGTTGAAAAATGGAGAGTCCCCTCACCTCGTGATCCTCCTCTAGCTCTCTGGAAAAGGGAACTATGGCCAAGCTGGACACAGGCTTGTCCTCTCTTCAGCCCTTCACAAGTCCAAGCTAGATTTGTAAAACCATATCAAGGGCTGGCTAGTAGCAAAGATCCTTGGAAGAACCACCTAGAAAGCTTGCCAAAATTAGTCACATCCCAAATCTTTCTAAAAAGACCAAAGAATCAATGCTATGGCCACACAGAATAATTCCAAAACAGGAGAGCACAGAAGACTTGGTTAAAGACTCAGGACTGTAAGAACCTCATGAAAACAGATCACAGGTCTCACAACAAGCACCCGTGATGGATAGGAACTCTTGTAAGCCTCTGGCTATGACTTTGCAAACCCTTTCTCAAATGAGCAGGGCTTACTCAGGCAAATAATTGCTTTCAAATCAATAGGGAGCCTGGTATGGATAGTAGCTTTCAGATCTTGCTGCTGTGGTCTGCTCACATCACTTTACACTGTACAGTGGGACTTCTTATCCCCAGCACAATGAGAGCTGGACACAAGCAGTGCCTGGAGAATCACATCTGCTGCACAACCTCAGTAGAAAGTTTCTTCCTGCAGGACCCCCAGCTTACCTCATGTCACAGCACTGTGAGAAGGACTGGGCAGTTTGCAGAGAGATGTCACAAGTGGTTTGCATTGTGCCCACACATACAGCCTCGGTGCATGGTGCAGGGACCAAATCGTTATTCTGCATCTACAGTGTCTCTCTTACATAGGCTCAGATCAATATGCATTGTTTCCAATATGACCTTCATGGTGAGTACTGCCACATGGAGAACACATGATAGCTCTTACATCAATAAAAAAATGTTTGAATAGCGGCTTTTAGCTGTAGTCATCAGTTTATATCATGGGGTTTTTCCTGAGGCTGTTTGTACTGTTGTGATCCAATCTTCCTTATTAGCCACATAGCAACTTCCTATTTAGTTGATGAAGTTTCTTAAAATATCTACTCTAAGTTATGAAAACAGAGATGATTATGTGTTTATCTTCTGGACTTTTAATGTGATGTGCTATCTTCTAAACTGAAACACAAAATTTTTGCTTCTGTGTCTGGTGGGTTTTTTTTTCTTTTTCATACTAGTCTTCAGTGTTCTTTTTTTAATTCACAGTTTGACCCAGATAGCACATTGCTCAAAAGTTACATATAACTTGAGTCCTGAACCTGTATTATTCAAGTGAGTTTGCTGTTTCCATTAAGTAAAATGTTTTGGATCCATAACTCTTGATTAGAGAAAATGAAAGAGCAAATAATTTATCATTGAGTTAGGATGATGATAAAGGCCATGATACTTAAGGAGGAGAATTATTAAACTGTCACATACACCAAGCTGTTTATTATTTTGCCAATCTTGCAGCATTCTCTGTTAACACAGAATGATACATTATTTTCAGAAAACTACAAATCATTGAAATTAAAGAAAGTTATTGAATGCATATGATATGCATAAATGGGACTGTTCCTGAGCCTGGACAGAAGAGTATGACGCTCATCTTCTATTTTTGAAGAACGAAATCTGTTAGCATGTTGTCCTTGAGGGACAGAGGCTGCGCAGTGACCCTGCAACATGAACAACCCAATCCTCTAATCTTTGCACACCCTGCTAGTGCAGGAGTGTGGAAGCCTCTACCTTTCTATTGCCTTCCCTGGGGGTGATGGCAAAGTCTTTCCTTGTCCCACCACTGTCACAGTTACTCACACAGTGGGGTGGCCCAGCCTCTCCTCAGAAGGAAGAACCAGTTGCTCACGCATATTTTGTTTTGAAGCAGAAGACTATTTCTGGATGCCACAGGGCTGACTCACCAGCCTGAGTTCAAATCCCCAACCACAGGATTCAGTTCCTTTTGCTTTATTGCTTTGGTTTTATTTCTTCAGAATAAAAGAAGAAGCTTCTGAACACATGCTGAATATATCCTCAATGTCTTTCCCCTCTGTGCTGAGCACAAGCCTGGCAAAAACCTTTCTCAGGCCTATCTGGTTTTGGAGTTTAGAGAAGACATCTGTTTTTCTCTTCCTTCATCCCAGGACCACAGGTTTCATCACAGATATTCAAGAGTCATAAATAAAGGAGGTTCTTCACCCATTCAAGACTGGTGTTCCTTGCTGACATAAAGCTCACATGATCTGCATGCAGGCCTTAGCAATCACTTGTCCGTCAGTGATTAGAAGCTTTAATTTCATCTCCGTGAGGGATTCCCATAGCAGAACCGGACTCCATGGAGCTGTTGTTTGAAGACCTATTTGTAAAGCACTTTTCAAGGGTCTGGCTAGCAAAGGAACTTACAGGCCTGCTGGATCACCAATTCCAGTTCCCTTCTGTCATGGCCAATCATGTCTTGTCATTTTTTTAATTATCAAAGATGTAAATTTAAATTAATCATTTGTTGCCCAAAAGAAATAGAGGCATTTGAGATATCTGGAAGCCTTTTCCTGGGTTCTGGTCTAAATTTTATTTACAGGAAATTTCTACCCATCTGTTTCTGTGTCAAGTCTATTCTTGATCTCGAATAACTTGTCTCCCTCCTCAACACTCATCCCTCAATACATTTATAGTCAACTCTCATAAATATCCCCAGCCTTTATTTTTCAAGGCTAGGCAAACTGTCCTCTTTTCACTTCTTTGTTTTTCTTTCAATCATCACTATCACCCTGTCTGTATCTATTCATTGTTTCAGTGGTCTACCTTGCCTGAACATCTGGCCGTTTGATGACAGACTGCAGGCAACTCTGGAGGAAGTCTCACCTTGGCCTTATACCCTGTTAAAAAACACTTTTTCATCAAGAATATTGCACTCAGGTCGACTTTTGTCTTTTTGACAGGGACGTCACATTGGTAGCCTAATTACACTGGTCGCCTAATAATCTTCCTGTAACTGATTAAGAGACCAATGTTTGTCTCCTCTCCTGGCATGTGCCTATAATGAGAGTGAGCTCACACATCAGGGGATGCACTTCATCATACTGGTCCTCTCATTCCCAGTATTTCAAATACTTGGGGAGTTGGGCATCAAGGTAACATTGCATACTGTCACAGCAAGACGTGATCTGGAGGGATGTGCTTGCATGGAGCAGGGAGGGGTGTCCAAGCTGCAGGTTAGCACCTGGGCACCCAAGATGGTTAAAATATGAAGAGCTGTTTAGCAAATTTGAGGAATAATCAGAGGAGGCATATATCAAGTTAGCTTCAGATAGGCCAACAGCAGGTTCAGAACAGCAACGAACCCAAGTTTTCCTTTGATGGGGGATCAGAAAACAAAGTTAGTTTTAGCTGGTCAAAAGATTACATTAAATTGCATCAATTAGGATTGTTACCTTATTTAGATGAAGACAATTTCCTGTTAGTGGCAGTAGTGTTAGAAGAATAGTATAATTTTCCTGTCCCTCAGTATGCGTGTGGAAGTCATTACATCCTTGCACCTTTCTCACTGCAGCTGAGCTACTGCACAGAAGGAAGGACAAATCCCTGGGCTGAGAGGGCAGCAGCATACAAGAGTGTAACTGCAGTGTAGAGTAGGGATTACACGGCCATGTATGAGACGAATGTTCCCTAGTTCCAGCCCTCTGCTCCCTAAACTGATTCTACATCTTTTAATGGACAGTCATTTGTTTAAATCTTTGTTTAAGTTATTGAAATAAGGCTTACAAAGAGAATATCAACACATTCTGAAGGATGTCAACTGTTTTTTATCTGTGCTTATATTCAGCTGAAAACTACAATTTTACTCTTAAAATTTCTATTCTAAGAGTCTTGTTTCCACCAGCATTTCACCCAAACTGTTCAGAAATGCTGTAACTATGCGTACCTTGTTTCTAAATTTTTTTCAAAAATTGAGTTCAACAAACCAATTAATAACCTGGGGTTTACTGACCTCTAATGGCAAAATTAAGATCTTCCACCCTTGTTTAAATGTGCCACTAGAATGAAAAATTACATTCAGGGTCTGTAGCTTTTTTGAGACAAGAAACTCCATCTTGAAAAACATGTCTCCTTCATTTGCTGGTACAGAATAATCTATTATTTTACATGGGACAAGTAGTATTTTTTTGATTATGGGAGTAGATTATCAGTCACTTTCCCATTCCTTGTAATTAGAATGATAAGAGGAACACAAGAAGGTGGGGAGCCTGGCTTAGTACTTTTTAGACAGTTCTGCATGCTCTGCTATGCAAAGGAAACAGTTCCCTGAGCAATTTTAAAGTCTTTACCTATGGACAGATTAGGTTTGCTGTGTAAGCACATTACCTGGATTGTTTCACAAAAAATCCCCACAAAAATAAGGAAAATCAGAACTGGAAAATGTGAGTATTACATCATAAGCAGGATTCATGAAAACACTGGCTTATTCTGACCTCTGGTGACCAAAGATGAAAAACTAAACCCCAGGGAGTTCAATGCTGTGCCTTGTCAGCCCCTGCATCCTGCAGACCCCTGGCTGTAGGCAAAGGAGGAGGATAGTGGGAGACTGGAGGCATTTTAAGCTTCTTGGTTTAAAACAGATTAAAAATAAGGCTTGATATCATTATAGAATCTGGTTAGCTGTGAGTATTTCGAGTGCAAGCTGCATTTTCCCCATCAAGGGCAGTCAAAGGGCAGTTCAGTCCTTGTCTTGTGTTTCCATGCTCTGCTAACAGCCCAATGGGACTACCATTCATCTGCCATTTAGTGCCCCTTAGCCCAAAGAATCAGGTTATAGTTTCTGTTTATGGTCATGGCTCATAAGGTATTATCCCATTGGCAAGGAAGAATGCAGAAAAGATTATGAAACAATTGACAAATATTACTGAATATGAGATTACAAACTATGCACTATAGCTGGATGTTGTCTGAATGCCCACCATCATTTTTCAAGAAAAGCATTGTGTTTCTTTTTGAAGGTTTAACTGCATAGTCAGAATAAGCCAATCAATTCTAGATTATCCTCAACTATTGATATGCTTCTACTGTTTTTATGACAAAGCCCTTCAAAGCATTAATAACATTTTTATTTCCCACATTTTCTGTGTAATATATGGGTGCACCCTTTCTATGTTATATACTGAACATAATGCCATATGGGGTGGAATATTCCTTTAGTTAACGTCCACTCCCAGCTACTTGTTCACTCCAAGACTTCTCTCTGGCAAAGTGGGTTAATGAGATAGAATGACAAAAACTGTGATCATATGATAAATTAGTTTAGCATATGGATTCAAATACCTGCTTTTATCAAGCTATTATTTATCATACTTCCAAGTTGTAAATTATTTTATTTATGACTGCTCTCTCAAACCAGCAGTATGCTGGTAACCTTGCACTTCTGGAGATTGTGTGTCAACGTCATGGAAAAAAGGGGAGTGAAACATCACAGGTTTTGAATTTTGCCTGTGTCTGAGCATCAGATTTTCACAGAAGAGTGATTTCACATGGCTCTGCTTACCTATATCAGATGCCACAGGTAAACTTATACCTGTTCATTAGCAAGGGCTCTCAAGGCCATTCATTGAATTGTAATTTCCTTGTGGGCATATAGTTTTTCCCTAGAATTTTCCTGTGGTCAACAGAAGGTGTTTTTAGGGTGTGGGTTTCTCACTTATTTGAAGCATCTGATTTAGGATGCACAATTTACACGAACTCCTCCTCTGAGGAGGGCAGTTCTGTTCTGTAAATGTCTACTTTTAGTCTCCAACATTTGGAGAGGGCACATTGGTGTGTGTTATCGGCAGCAGTGGAGCAGCCGTCTCCATGTCCTTATGCCATATGGGGAAAAATTGAATGCCATTTTGATATTTGTGGTGGCTTTGGCTAGGGTAGAGTTAACCTTATTCACAGTAGCTACTATGGGGCTATGTTTTGGATTTGTCCTGAAAACCAGGTTGTTAACATGGAAATGTTTTTGCTACTGTTGAGCAGTGCTTGCACAGCATCAAGGCTTTTTCTCTTTCTCACAGTGCCCACCACCGAGGACACTGAGGGTGCACACGGGTGCACAAGGAGAAGGGACTGCTTAACCCAGCTGACCCAAGGGGTGTTCCATATCATATGGTGTCATGCTCAGCAACAAAATCAGGGGGAAGAGGAAGAAAGGGGGGGATAATTTGGAGTTATGGCATTTGTTTTCCCAAGCAACCGCTAAGTGAGATGGAGCCCTGCCTTCCTGGACATGACTGAACATCTACCTGCCTGCTCATGGGAAGTGGTGAATGAATTCCTTGTTTGCTTTTCTTCTGTGCCTAGCTTTTCCTTTGCCTGTTGAACTGTCTTTTTCTCAATCCAAGAGTTTTCTCACTTTTACCCTTTTGATTCTCTCCCCCATGCTAATGGAGATGGGGGTGGTGAGTGAGAAGCTTTTGGTACTTAGTTGTCAGATGGAGTTAAACCACAACAATATTTGCAATGGATTCTCAAGATCTAGATGGGTCACTGCATTTTTAAATTGCACTAAAGCAGTGCCTCCCCTGGTGCCAAACCATGCTATCACAAGGAGTGACATTGGCTCAGCCAACAGTCCATGTCTCTGAAGACCAAGGGGAGAAAGGTCTGCTTTTCTGGCAAGACAATGTAGCTGATTTTCCTGACTTTTCTTCCTTGTCATCAGCAGGGTGGAAGTCTGCCTGTGATTTTCAAAAGTGCTCTTCAAATTGCTGAACAGAAACAACTTCTCCTGGGGTTGCCCATTTCAGTGCTTCATGTTTTCAGTGTCACAAATTTCCTGGTATTGTCAGTGGGATATGACCAAGCCACAGGAGTAAAGGTTGTGGAGCCATCAGCTGCCACCTATGTTATGTTTCTCTCTCTTTTTAGTTACTTACCTTTAGGTCTGGGAATGCTGACCTGGATGGAACAAAATTATAAAGTGGTCATAAAATGTTTAGCAGAGTGTGTTTTTAAGCACAGCAAAACCAACTGCACTTCCTCACTCTGCTCTTTTCTTCTCAATTTGGTCCCAGTCATCTTCATGAAGAAAAGCAAAAGCAGATCAGCATCTGAAGAACACCAGTACCATAGTACAAAACCAATGTTTTTCTATAGCTCTTTGTACAGTTTTAACACTTCTAAACAACGACCAACTCTGGTTACCTATAATTATGGCAAGTTCACTAAGCCTCTGCATGCTGGAGACTGCCTGTTGCAGACTCCTCTTCACAGTTATTGGATTTGAAAGCAGAGTCTGAAGAATTCACCTTGTGCTCCAGTGAGGTACTCGCTTTCAAGCAAATATGTACCTGAAGTGATACTGGTTAAAGTCAAACAGTAGATTCATTATATCAGTTTTTTTAAAAAAAAATTACACCAGGTGGTCCATTCTCCTGTAGTTCAACCTTGTTTTACTGCCTATATCTGGGGTGTTTTGGTTGTGACTCTCAATTTTTTGACACGTAAATTCATTTCTAACAAGTCCTTTTTGATACTGCCCAGTGCTGAGTTAATTTCTCAAGACATGAGGTGTAACCCTAAAAAGAATTTATTAGGGATTTGTTGCATGTAGCTGTAATGCTTATTTATCATATTTCTGCTTTGCACTGTGTCTAAGATGCATCTTCAGCCAAAATACAACAGCTCCTCTTTTACTATTAGTCCTGTTGTTTTTTTCATTGGTTTGCCATCAGATTACATACTGATTGCACAGTCTGCTTCATTCACATTCCAAGTCCTGATCCAGGGCTGCAGAGCCATCTCCACTAACCTGCTCTTTGGTTATGTTCCCGAGGGCAGTGCATTAAGGTTCAAAGCAGCAGGGTGCCATTCTTGCTTTGTCTTAGTTTTTAACTCGGGTCGGTTAGAGATAGGGGCATGTGGCAATGCTGTTCTGTGAACTAAGTTATGAAGTTTACTGTTCAGTCTGTATCTTGGTACCTTAAAGAAAGCCTGGTTTCCTGAACCGTCAGTGCTAATAATTTTATTTTGTAGTTACTGGTTCAGCACTCTAAGATCAGTCTGTGAAAGATACTACACAAATGTAAACAGTGGAGTACCTTCCTCAAGCATGGTCTGGTCTTATGCAGAGTATTTCAATTTATAAAATTTGCACTGCTTCCTCTGGGTGGCTGCACCACAGTCAAATCTATCTCTGCACCAGGAGTTCCTGAGATAGCCAGGCACATTTTCATATGTGTTCTTTGCCTTGTAGCCCCAGCAATTTGTTACTCACCTGGAAGTTTATGGCCTACAAATACTATACACTTCAGAGACACAGCAAAGTAAAGAAAAAAAAGGAGATGAAAAACTAATGCGAGGATCACCTACAGGTTACAGACAGTGGTGAGATAAGTGGCTTTCCCTGGCTGCCTACAGTGGTGGTGGTTATGAAGAGCACTTCCACATAGGATAAAATCATGTCTATGAAGAGCAATGCTTTAAAAATAGTTCTTTGTAAATTAATCCCTGCAGCCCCTTAATCCCTGTTGCTCTTTCCATTACTTTCAGGGTACTTACATCTTTCTTCTACTTAAGTGGTTAGGACTATAAGCAGCTTTTAAGGGCAATCTCAAGAGGGAAGAGCGGAAGGAGTCTATTCCCTGTTGACTGATGCAATTATTCCAGACTGCAATCTTAGATTCCATTTGTTCTTCCTCAAGCAGCAAAACATTTTCTGGCCTGAGAATTGTCTGTGTAAAGAAAAACGGGGAATTTACAAACAAAAACACAAAGTAATTTTTTCCCAAATATTATTAAATCAGGATCACATCATTATAAAGAAATGGTAGGGGAAGTCTGTTTTTTCCTTTTGTCAAGTCAGATATGTACCTTCCATTACTTAACCATGGGGTCCTTACTATGACAGGACCTTGCCAAAATTACAATGTGAGAGCAATACTTACTGTGATTGATTCTTACTGTTTCATGATTTTTTAAAAAACTGAGTGAAAAGGAGTACAAGAAAGAAGAAAAGAATTGCTAGTTCAGCTGGTTTATTGTTGGGACCACTCTTTACTGACTTAGGTGTAACATCTTGCATATCAGCTATGAGGCTTATCTCAGTGTGTGTCACAGACAAATATAGTAGTTCATAGATTAACAAAGAACTATAATTTAAAACATCATTGGTGTTGCTTGTGATTATGTAAATATTTTATAAGGAGACAGAAATAAAAGATTATTACTAATTCATCTGAAAGAAAGAATGTTTTTTAATTGGAAAGAAGCAATTCAGTAAGCAGCCTGAAGACAGGCAATCTATAATTCTTTAACTAAATACCACTATTTCTTTCTACTTATCATAGTTTGCATATAATTCTTCTCTGTAGCCCCCTCCAAAGTGTTTGTAGCATTTTGCGTTATAACAATAATTATTTGGACAGTTCAGAAGTGGAACAAGAACATGAAGATGAATCTGTGTGTTTTTCCCTGTACTTCATCTAAGACTCCTTTGGGAGCAGGATTTTGGTGGAGCAGCTTTCTATCAATATCATTGTAATGAGCTTTAATATTTAAATCCTGTTACAAGGGCTCTGAATTAGGAGTTGAGAGCTTTTCCTCATTATGTTATGCAGCCTTCTCCTCCTTCTCCTTCCTCCTTGTCAGCCTCCTGCTACTGTTGGTTTATTAGACTGTGGGAGTGTTGCCTGTCAGGGGTAGTGAGCTGAAATGAGCCAGGTGCATTGCTGGACATGACCACATCAGCAAGAGACAACAAGTGTAAACAAGAAATTAAATCATTATAACAAGACCAAGTGAAGAGGCCTGTGAGCTACAAGCTGGTGGAAGCAATGTGGGATCATTCTGGGAAAAGATCACTACATTTGCCTGATTTTTCTGCTTATCTTAGTCGTCTACCATTGCTACTGACCAGAACAGGATGCTGGAGTAGGTGGGACCTGTTCATGTCTAATTTGACATGACTGAGGAAGGGAGTGCTCAAGGGGGCAGCAAGTTTCACTTGGTGTGGTTTAACCCACTTTCTAAATCTACTTATTTCTACATTGTTAGCTTTCAGTTTTAAAGCAGCCCAGACATTTTCAGTGCCCATGTAAAAAAAATCTTCAGCTGTTAAAAAAAAATCTCTGTGATTCATCCAAATTTTGCAAGGCCAGCCTCTAACCGCAAGGAATCATCAAGAAAGGAAAAGCAGCACCCTAGGAAATTTCTCCATGTTATCTCTCTGAACCTGATCAGTAATTGCACAAATATCAAGAATTTAGTCCTCAATTTATGCTTCATAAATTGATAAAATAATTAATTATCTGGCAATGCTCACACATTTTTCATCATGTATTGAGATGTCCTTTTGTGTTAGTTGCATTTCCATCTCCCCATGTGGAGATATCAAATTGATTAGTGAATCAGATTTTCCCAACCTGGGGGCCACTGTTGTACTTACATTGCATTATTTAAATCA
Source organism: Scytalopus superciliaris (assembly GCA_013400415.1). Classification (NCBI taxonomy): domain Eukaryota; kingdom Metazoa; phylum Chordata; class Aves; order Passeriformes; family Rhinocryptidae; genus Scytalopus; species Scytalopus superciliaris. Next base: position 11,476 of record VXBX01005095.1, read on the forward strand.
ATATTTGGATTATATAGAAAGTTAATGGGAACTACGGGAAACAAGACCGCAGACATATAGAACATATATTGATCAATAAAACATCTATTCCACCAGAAAGCAGTATATGAACATTAAATGTTTGACATACCTGCAGTTTCACAGAAAGGCTGGTGCAGCACCTGGCAAGGTCAGCCCCTGGCAAAGCCCCCACGGACCAGTGAGTTACAATGTGTTCTCATACAGTTACCATTTGTCTAAATTCCGAGTACCAGATGGTGTTTAATTGCCACGGATTCGTATTTCTTAAACTGTCAAGTTTTCAGCATTGAGTAACTGATTTTGATAAATTTTAATGAAATAAGAAAATACTTCAATCTCAAAGGATCGGTCTGTGACATTAAGGAGTCTGTAATTCTCACTTGTAGAGACTGTACCAGCAGCAGAAATCTAAGGAAGACAAGCCTTGCACAGAAAGGAAATGCAGGATAGACTCCGTGTTCGGCGGTGGCGTGCAGGATGCCAGCCGCATGTTATTGACATCTGCTATTTGTGAGATACATGAAGACTGTGGGGAGTGGATGATACAAGTTATTGCAGAGATACCCAAAGTCACGGTCCAGGGCATGCCTGAATACGGCAGAGGGCGGCCGCGCCAGGCGCACCTCGCGTTTCAGAACCCCTGCCTTGTTTTGTCCCACAGCATAAACGTGTTTCTTAAAAAAATATTTTACCCCTGAGGGTCTAGGCTTCAGACACGCCTCGGCAGCCCGAAAGCTTTGCAGTGGCAGCGCACGGCCACGGTGCGGAGCCGGTGCAATGGCGAGCGGCGCCTCCCGGCCGCAGCACAGCCAGGCGGAGGGGAGACTGAGCCTCTTCTTGCGGCTGGATCTGGGGCTGTTTGCTTGCTTGCTTGTGATTTTGTTTCTTTTATTTATTTTTTTTCTTTTAAACACTGAGACAAAGATAGTCTTCCCCTTCAGAGTGCCCAAATACTGACACAGCTCAAGGGTTGCTCTTTCAGTGCCACTTCTCCCTGCTTTTCCAGCCCCAAACCAGCATGGATCAAATACCTCAACCTTCCACAGGGTTAGCATCGGAGCAAAGATTGCGTCCAAGAGATATCCATGCCAATGGATACACGGCCCCCCAGCACCATCACCACCCCTCAGGATTCCCACTTCCACCAGCAACTGCAGGAGCAACGGAGCTGAGCGGGCTGTGAGTTGTCAGGTTCCTCCGGGTGGCAAATTGGGTTTCTAAATACCTTCACAAGAGTCATCTTTCTGTGTAAAAAACCCACAATTTTGTCTGGAAACAAAGACTATTTGTTTTCATTTATATGGACCCAATGCTGACTTATACTTCTGTCTCCCAGACCTGCATTTTACAGTGTTAATCATTGCCTACAAGAAAGACTGGAACAATTGCAGCAGAGGTGTCCCTACCCAAGGGTTACATAGCTTTGGGTCACTATCAGTATGAACCATAATGGTCTCCACCTCACACATGAATGTGTATTTGAAAAGTTCATTTGTCATTACTGCAGTTGTCAGTTATTCAATAATCTGTCTGCTTGGCCCCAAAATGTCTAGTGCATGGCATTTCTCTATTAATTATCATGTAAGACTCTCTAAAATTTTCATGATTGTTAAAGCATGTAGCCCCAAAGACTGATAACCTCTCAGTACAGTGTGAAGAATGAATGCTTTGTGATATAGATTGAAGACCATTTCTAAATTAAAGATCTGCTTATAAACATAAAAATTGGAAGTAATGAAGAATTCATGCAAACTGTAACATAGTAAAAAGTGTTCACAGCAATGTATCACCACTTGAAAACATCTCCTGTATGGCTGTTTGTATTTTTGTTACTGGGGCAGTGGCATAAAAGTCTTCTGCTGGTATAATAAGTGTCTGAGCATTTAAAGTATGTCAGAAATGAATCTATATCATTCACAATTTGTCTCTGTTAATACATCTTAGATCAGAGCCCTTAAATATATGAAGAATATAGGTAGAATATTGCAACATTGTGCAAACTCTTAGGGCATGTGTGGCCAACATCAAAATGTACACGCAGCCTTAATAAAAGTTATGGATGGATGTTGACTGCTGGAGAAGGTGTAAAGGAATAATTTAACAGTAAAGTGGTGTGCCTAACAAAGGAATTTCAGTGCAATGACTTTTCAGAAATAAGAACTGAGATGTTTGTAGGAGAACTCTGATAGAAATGAAAATAAAAAGCTGAAAGTTGTGAGCATATGAGACACAGGGGACCCAAATTAATGCTTGTGGTAATTTAAAGAGATCTCATCAGTCACCAACCTAAATTGTAATTTTTCTTCATTTGACAATGTTTTGAATCCCCTTCCAGGGCTGGTGGGAAAGTGTCTCGCATTTGTTATGGAAACCAAGAAGAGATCTTTTTTAGTGTGTCTTCTGTTGATTTGAAATGTAAAGCCAGTTCTCACAGCCACTGCATGGCATATTAGGATGCCCATGTGAACTCTGTGGTATGGTCTCAAACGACAAATCCCCCTAGGTAACTAGCAGTTAGGTGTTTAGGGAACAGCTGCACTACTGGCCAGCTGCACCACTTTACCACTACCTTTTTAACATGGAATGTGTTGTTGACATCAATGGCTAATTTTCTTTGCCAGATGTTCAGGACATCTGTGACTTCAAGGACCTCAATTTTCCTTTCTTAAATAAAGACTTATGATCCTGTCTCACAACAGTTGAATAAGACGTAAGGCTCATTTCCAAAAATTGTATTTTCATGTCTGATCAGAATATTCTGTGACCTAAAGAAGATGCTGCTAATTTGTTGTGCCACTGTTTACAGGTTAGTGCTCAGGTAGATCTGAACACATTATCTTCACGTATCCCAAATGTTTTTAATTCCCTGCATAGTGAACAGTGTTATGGAGTTCTGTATCACAAAATGTTGCTTGGAAAGAGAGGTATGAATTTATTCAGACATGATAGATTGGTAGTCTGTTTACAAATACAAGTCCCATTTCTGTTTGAGTGCCAGATGAACTAGCTTGAACAGCTGCAGGAATGTCCTATTCATGGACTGTATTGTTGAGTCACAGGTATGTAAGTGCATCTCAGGCAACTGATGAATAGGTTGAACTTCAGTTAAAAAACTCTTGCATGGTGATGTTCCAAATTAAAGATCCTAAAGCACTGAAATACAATATTTACCATTACATGAAGCAAGAAAGAACAACATGACTATTTATTTATTTATTTTGTTACAAGGCTGAACCACAACAAAATAAGCAGAAAAAAATCTTGGGGATTTCATGGGAAAGAGTATCTGTCCAGTTTTGTTAAGACATATAGGAACAGAGTTCTGGAGTACAATTCTCGTAGTGCACAATTTTAGATTGCCTCTTAGATTGTCTATTTTGATTGCCTCAATGGAAAAAGAAGAATTCAATATTTGTCAAGAAGATATCTTTGCAATGCTTCTTTGAAAAGTACCATCTACCTTGTATTAAAAACTTAAACCTGGTGAAGAAACTTGTTACTGCAATTTTATGTAAGCATATATGTTGAAGGAGAAGACCAAGAAATACAATATTGGACACAGAAATTTGCATTGCTCCCAGTTAATTTTGGCTCTCTGAGCAAAAGCATGTTTCTGACTGGTCTCTTTTTTTTTGTGTGTGTAATTGGCATTTTGAATGGAAACCTATTTTCCCACTTCACCACAGTGTGGGAAAACAAGACAGAACGAGACATGTAACTATACAACCACAAAAAAAAAACAGTCTAGGAATCTGGATTAGCACAGTTTATGGTTGTGGATTGTTTAAAATCTACAACCAATTACATTTTTAAGAGAAAATACAAAAATGTACTTTTCAGAGAACAAGATTTTACATCTTGACCAGATGCATGCAGCTTGAAGATATGTGTTTCCCAAAGAAAAAGGAAAATGTAGGACCTTCTGCGAGGAAGAAAGTACATTCCCATGGTGGTGAGAGCTGGGCAAATGGACAAAGCATTGAACTGCTAAGATATCTTCAAATTCTTCATGAGGAAAGTTAGAACAAAATACAAGCTTTATTACTATGAGAACAGAGAGGACCATAGAGCAACTTTTTCATGACTCAGTTTCTAAGGACAATAGAGCTGGGAAAGGCATGCCAAGAGAAGCATGACACTGCACAAACATTGCTGCTTTCATACCTTTCTAATCTGGGCCACCCCTGGTGCTGGGGCCCTTACTTGCAGCCCCTAACTGCAATTAGTGTTAGTATTGAGGTTAGAGTTCAAGAAACTACAAAGGCAACAATTCCAGGGCCACTGGGGCTGGAATATGCATGCCAAACAAAGCACAGCAGCACACCAACATTGTTCCTTCCACACTTTTTAAACCTGGGCCATTCATGATCCTGCGGACCTAATCCTTAGCTCCAGGCTGCTGTTGGGGTTAGGGTGAGGGTTCAGAGAACCACAAAGCTGACAGCTTCAGGGACTCTAGGACTGGAAAAGATTTGCCAATGTGTGCATGGTCCTGCACCCACATTCTCCTTTCACACATTTCTCATCTGGGCCACCCATGCTGCTGGTGACCTCTGCCTCACCTCCTACCAGCCTTTAGGGTTAAGGTAAGGATTTGGGTTCAGAGAACTGCAAAGTCTGTAGCTTCAGGGACACTGGTTAAGTCTGGATTTGGCTAGTCTGTCAGTAACTCCTATCCATGCATGTTCTGTACTATGGACCAAAAGTTGCCTCCATGAAAGGGGTACCTTATCTGCATCTGGCTGTAGAGCTCATAAATTGTAGCTCAAAGTTTGCACCATGTCTCCAGCTGCTCACAATCACCTCATCCAATGTGCTCTGTCTTGGTGTTCAGACCCATGTCTGTAAATTGAGCATCTGAATCTGCAGACTGGCTCATACCTATGGATTTACTTCCATCATCTCCTAACAGAGGCCAGGCAAAAGCTGTGTTCTACAACATGTCTCTTGTGTTTGCCAGATATCCTAGAAAGTGAACCAAACACCCAGGATTTTGGCAGGATAGTGCAGAAATCTGTTCGCCCTTCTTCATGTTACACACTTCTCAGAAACCTACAACATGAGCTTGGTACTTTCTGGAGTGGTGCTGAAACCTGAGCAATCATTAAGAGGTTTTCTGGGCAAAGTCTGTTTGCAATCAAATTAAATGTCTCACCCCAACACTTCTAGGACAGACCTAGAGTTCTGCAACCACTCCTCTGTACTGGGACTCCAGGTCTGTGCTCCAAGGCAAGCTCTAACACCCCTCAGGAGGGAGAAGCACAGTGCTGGGCAAGGGGTGCTCTACAGCCTTGAAGGTATTGGGTTAAACCTCTTAGGTTACAATACAGATAGTAATGAGTGTGTGGTGATTCACAGTCTTCCATGGAGCATTTTTTCTGCATTTAGCTAATATTTGCCAAAACAGAATTTAAAAATGTCACAAAATCTTTTTCCATAGCCTTTTCTATGAATGAAACAAAAACTTAATTAGGATTATGCTTCTCTGTCAATAGCATGGTGTAGCAGTGAGCATAAAGCATCAAAAAAGTACCTTGTATGAGCAAGTCAGCTTATCTAGTTCAGCAGACCCTATCTCACATCAAATATTATATCAATATTACAACAGTGTGATTATATTATACCAAACTTAGGGATTTGCAGTACTGTTCAGTTAAATATATATGGTCATGAAAACCACTGTAGTTAGTAAGGGGGAGGAAACAGTACAGAGACTGTGCACCTTCATCCAGCACCTCTAAACCTTCCTAGAAACTGTGGGGTGCCTATGGCTTTGATAGCCAAATGGCTGGGGGAGTGTCAAGTGTGGGGATTATCTGGCATACCTCACTACAGAGAACTACCCTGAATCACAGCATGTAGTACTTGGGCAGGTGGCAGAATGTAAGGAGAAATTCCAGGTCCCAGATCAAAAAGGATTTACAAGTCTTTGTAGTTAGGGATGACTTCAGTGCAAGAGACTTTGGGTGCTGTAGTTAACGATAAAATAATTATTCTACTGTCAGTCATACAATGGAACTAAATCATAACTTTTGATTACGTGAAAAGTACCAGTTATGCACTTTTTCTTGCTCCTTTCTAACATTTCCCATTTCCACTGACTAGAACAGATGTAAATTCAGTTCTAAGCTCTAATTCTCATGGGTTCTCAAACAGCAGATTCATCCTCCTTCATGGGAAAAAAAAAAAGGTACATGGCCTTTCCTTGAAACAGCTGATGATTTGCAGAGGTGTCTTCAAGAGGGCATAAAATAAAACCAACCCAGATGCCAAATGTTAGCTGTTTGCTTCTGCTTGGGATTGGAAGATTGATTTCATAGATTGTAGGTTTATTTGTTGGGGTTTTTTCCAAGGGAATCGAAATCAGTTTGTTTATAGAACAGATTAACTGTCTGCTGAGAACTGTACTCACAGGTCAGAGATGAATTGTCCCTAGGGTGAAGAGCAGAGGGAGAGCTCATGGTAAGAGTTTGCAAAGTTCATATTTATGCTGTAATCTTCTTCCTACTACCAGTCATGACCCAAGAAGTTAGGGAGAGTCAGTTAATTTAATATTTATCATAAAAGACAAACTCAGCTAAAAAAACCCCAACCAAAATCAATAAACATAACAGTGAGCTAAAAAGACCAGGGCTTTTAGGTTTGCTTAGATCTTCAGCTTCAAAAGTAGATTAATTCCTCTTGAAGTCTCACACTGATTTGGATGAATTTCCTCAAGTTTCTTCACTCATGTAAGGATCCTGAAAAGAATATTATCTCATAGCCCAAAGGCTGCTTCTGTTAACCAGGGACAATGTAAGCTTTACTTGCGTCTGCACTGAGCCACCAGCCACACAACCTGCTGTTGCAAAGCACTGACATGTGGGATTCTTTTTTTCCCTTTTGCACACCTGTACATATCTCCAGTCCGTAACCATTTGATTCCCTCTCAGTTGGTCTGCCAATAGTGAACAGAGCAGGTAATTCTCAGGTCTTCACTGTTTCCCAGTAACTTTGCTCCATGACATATATGTGCTGAGTCATTTGCTGGTGAGTGCAATTTGCATCTTGCAGAGAAGACCCAGTTCTACTGAGATTTTGCTCCCAATGGCCCCTGTCTCAAATGTTTTGGTACTGCACCAGGATCCAGCATCACAGGAGGCAGTAGAAGGCAGAAGCTAGTGGAGAAATTGAGTTTCATACTGGGACTAAGGTTGTCAGGTGCATCCCCAGACCCCGAGATCCTCCAGAAGCAGCTGGTCGGTCCCTACGCACTCCAGTCCTGGTAACAGGCTGTAACCTGTGTTGTATAGCACTGCCCACCAGGTAATCCTCAGCTCAGTGCTGTACAGCACCAAGAAATTGCACTGATTTCTGTAGGATGCCTTTAATAAACGCTGAACAGTCTACTCATTTCCAAGCACAGTGTAAAAACATCAGCTGTGATGCTGACCCTGTTCCCTGGATCATTCTGTGCTCACTCAGTACAAGCTCTCTTCACCCCAATATTTGGTACACCTGGCACAGGAGGAAATCAGTGCCCTTTCAAGGTTGCATCCTTCTACTGCTGCCCTTCTCTTTGCCTGTACTGCTGTGGCAACAAATGCCTCTTCTTCCCTTCCCTCAGCTTTCCATTTCCATGTCAGAACACAGGAGGAGGCAACCTGACCATTGAGCTTTTCTTTCTTCCTGCACTACCTTTCTTGCTGAAAGGGATGGATCTCTGAATCAAGCACTTAGGTATTAAACATTTAAATCTTTGTAAGTCTAAGGGTTTTGCACTGAGTACTGCAGTTTTCCCACATAAACAAATGTCTACCTCTGAGTCTTCTCAGGGTGTCTAAAACTTGTCAGATGTTGCAAGATGGATGAGTCCCTGATTTGTATTGCCACTAGACACTGAAATACCCTTGTTGACTAAAGCAGCGTGAGAACATAGATGTCACTAAATTCAGTGTTTTACAGTGTTTTCTCTACAAGCAGTGAAGTGACTTGCAGATCATTTCCCACTTTTGTCCCTCCCAGGCAGATATCTGTAGGCCATAAATTTTGACTGCCCCCTGTGACTGACATATTTTAACTAAGAGATATTAATTCTTAATAGAAAAACTCCCTAAAAGTTCACACACATTCCTTTCCCAGTTTTTGACACATGCCGTAAAAGCACTTGCCTCATTCTTTATTTTGTCTTACCTTGGTCAAGTCATGAAGTGGACAGAGTGTTCTTTTAAAAAATGGGAAATCATTTGGGGTCATCTAAAAATTTCTACTGACTTTAAACTCTTGAGTGCTTGTTTATTATTTGCCATTTATATCTTCTTTTTGTGTATGCGTTTTTTATTTCTAGCTATAAATATTTTTACAGCAGGGAGTAGAGGGGAGTTCTGTAGTGGATTATGACTTGCTTTTGAGCCATTTGTAATTTGTCAAAAAGTGCTGGTTCAACTGGGATTACTGGATTGCTATTTCTAAAGGAAATCCACTTTTAAAAAAATTAGTGCAAGAAAATCCACCCTTAGATTTATGCATACGAAACTGGATTAAATTCAGCAATTTCTACCTCAGTTTTTACATCTTAAAATAGAGAGAAAAATGAAGGGGACGAGACCACTGACTTTGGCAATCTTGCAGAGATATAGTGTAACTGGGAGTCTTAACTTGGCCTAGGAGGACTGAGGGGTTTTAGGAAAACAATTTTCAAAACAGTCTTTTCTCTCTAATTTATCCCCACTGAGAAGGGAATTGGTTATAAAGGAGCCATGTCCAGAGGGAAAGAACCCCCATGCCTGCCACTGGCAGATCCTTATAGTACTCCATGAAGTTAGGGGAGTCACACTCCTCATCGCAGGAAATGAAAAATACCAAACACTTTAGGGCATGATGTTTATTGCAGTCTTTGCTAAGAATAAAAAATTACATACTGCATAGTCTGGAAGGTATATAGGCCTCTTCTATGCAGAGGGAAACATTATTTAAATCTCTCTCATTTGGAAATGTGCAGGATCAGACTTGCAGGATCAGACTGTCTCTTCACCTAGGGAAGTGAATTGCAGTGAACTGCATGCAATGAGCTGTGCTAAGGCTACTATTAAAATTATGCAGCACCCCATCTCTGCTGCCAGTTTAAAAGAAATACCCAGAAGTAAGGGTTTGACTGTAATCCAGCAGACTTTTAATAGAAGAATTGCTTTTAGTATACTCGAGAGGGAATTTTCAAAGCAATCAAGAAAATTTAGGAAGTAGACATCTCCAAATACACATTGCCAGGTTCTTCTAGAGCCCCAAATGTTATGTCATCAATTTGAAAAAAGAAGCTCTAAATATTTTCTATTATTATTGTTGTTAGTATTGTTGTTTTTATTATTATGTTGCAAAGAAGTATTGCAATGACAAAAAGAAATCCCTTCAAAACTCGTATCATATGCATTAGCAAGCACATGTTGATTTGTCAAACTTGGTCCGTGCAGAGGGTTATTGAGAAAAAGGAGAGTGCAGGAGTGCATTCACAGCAAAGTTACTGCAGCTTTGGCAAGCCAGCACTGTTTCTTCTCACTTTCTCAGAGATCAACAGCATTCCCAGGGCAACCCAGTACTGAAAGAGGACAGGAAAAGCTTGTCAGAGTCCAATACTTCCTCATGAGTTCTTTTAGATATTCCACATATGAAAGGTGAAATGTTTATTTGCAAATGTACTTATTTAAGGATAGTTGATGTTACATGGGATTTCTGATTTAGCAGAGTAATGCATAATATATTGAAATCACACCACCACTGTAAGTTAGACTTAGCAAAATATATATAGGAATTGCAATAAACAGTTTAATTGTGTGATTCCCATTATCCATCTCTATAATATACTCACTGTCATGACACTGGGCATTCCCAGTTACCAGGAAGCAACACGTGGGTTGGAGTTAATTCAAGCCTGTTCTCTTCAAAATGCTTTTGCTAGTTGTCTAGTTTTTGTAGTCTGTGTCAGGCTGAGCCGCATATTTACTCCCCCACATGTTCTGGCTAACTCAGGGAGACATTTACACTCTTTTAATGAACTTGGTGAGAAACATTTACACTACCAGAGGAGCCACTCCACTGTTCATAGCTGCTTATCCAAAACAAAGGTTACTCTTCTCTGCAAAGGAGTCCTATTGCAAAGAAGTTGACTTCTTTGCAACAGCTGTGTTTAGTCATATCCTACATGATTCCCTGAGCTTCATGATTACATCACCCTTGACCACCTCCTCTAAGCCTTCTTCCCTTGTAGGGATTTATTGGTCAGCCATATAGTCAAAAATCTTCCTGCCCCATATCTTCTTTGTCCCTAGATACTTCCTTTTTTGGTAACTTTAATTCTGCAATTGTTGTGGTTTAAAAGACTGCTTGCTAATATTTCCAGTTTGATTATAAAAAGAAGAGAGGAGTAAAATTTGGAGCTATGGGACCAAAATTGTTCCAGCTTTCAGCAAAATTAGAACATATGTAGGCAAAATAAAAGTTTGGCTCATGTCTCAGCTGGATGGAATTAAATTTGACAAAGAACAGTTGCATGTTACTGGAAAGGCTGATGACAATATGTCTTTGTTATTTCTGAAGTTTAAAATTGTTTTATCCTATTTTTGTATAAGATTAGGTGTGGTGCATCTGTTCCTGTTTTGTCAGTAGTTATGCTTTCATTACCCTTAATGTTCAGTGGGCCAGCACAAAATTCAGATACTGTCCAAAAATCTTTTACACTTTGTTTAAAGTATTTCAGATTACGGGTCCCAAACTCCATGGGATATAGTGTCCAGAGCCTTGAGGGGACACCTGACAACTTGCTACACCTTCACGTGTGACCTAAGCCCAGAGACAGAGCCTCCTGAAACCAGAATTTCTACATCATTGAGTGCTCTGTTGTGCTTTTTCCTCCTGCATCTCAGCAAGTCCAATTTGTAGCAAATTACCATAAGACTAATTCACTGTGGGGTCTTATGGAAGGGAAAGGTGATTTTGATTTATAATATCTCCACACTGATTTTCACCCATTCACATGTTCACACACACATACTCAGCTGCACTAAGACATGTATGTCTGGGCTAACAATGAGGAATAGATACTGGTGTGCCTTTGTGCCCTGTAGAAGTAGGTGCTGTTTGGGATCTTTTGCCTCAGTATGACAACCGAGCCCTCATAATTCTTGCGTTATTTATCTGCTTATTTTATGGCACCAGTCCTGTTCTTCATCTTCTGTCACCTTATCTTAAGGTCAGTTTGTTCCTCCTCTTCCTTCAAATGAAATCACACACATAGAACTATTAATCTTACCTCTCCTTCTAAACTTTGTTCTATGTTTCATCTGCAACTTCCACACAAATATTTCAATCCATAATTAACTCATATCAATCTTAATATTTCTCTTACAAATCTTGACAAATTCACTTGATTGTAGTATTGCACTGNTCTAAACTTTGTTCTATGTTTCATCTGCAACTTCCACACAAATATTTCAATCCATAATTAACTCATATCAATCTTAATATTTCTCTTACAAATCTTGACAAATTCACTTGATTGTAGTATTGCACTGATGCTGCTGTGTCCTGTCCAGGACTGTGTCCAGCTGCTGGTTTCAGCCTGTCACTCCATCACCTCATGCCAATGTGACCTGGTGGACTCTGGCTGGTGGAGGGATTGTGCAATATAGCTATGCATGGCCATAAATTTCGCTCAAAAAGCACATCCTCGGCAAACTTCCAGACACATCAGTATGAATCAAGGAGCGTTTCCATGATCCTTGAATGTCTCCTATAATCTCTTCTCTTTAATGCCCAATTAATTTAATACAGGAGACTGCATAAGATTGATTCCATTAGTGCATTGACCCCCCACACTAAATGTAAGGTAAACAAAAGGTCATATAAAACCCCACCTGGATGCAGATGGATGAGAAAAGCACTGAAATTCAATGATTAATTATCAGCTGCAGCTGAGCAAAGGCTCATAAAAACACACCATGTTGGAACCAGTAAGTGAAATGCTGCTTTTGGACATACACATGAACTCATTCAGGGCTTAGGCCAAGCCTGACTAAAAGACTAAGTACAATAAAAAGCAACAAAGCAAACAGATTTCTTTAAAAGACACTTTAAAACATCTTTAAAAGATAGCCCTGAGGCAATCAAATTGCAAATGGAGAAGTCCCTGAAGGGAAGACTGTGCTTTGTACCACTTACACAGCTTTATCATCAATGTCAGGGCGCCATGGGTAAGCATGAATTTTCCTGCTGTCCTCACTATAGCTACACAGGAGACTGGAAAGCCCTTTGTCCTGCTAGTTATATATTTACCTACTGCATCCCTTCAGATGACACTCATTCAAGCCTGGCTCCAAGAACAACTGAAAATAACGCATGTATCACATCCCTTTAATTCTTTGTCAGTGTAAAAATTGACGTTTTGCTTGTGCCTGACAGTGCACACCACAGAAGAAAGATAAGTTTGTTCTTAAAGTGCCAGCATTTTATAAAAATAAAATTACCAACCTCTAGGGAAAAACATCAGGAATACCCTTTAGTACTAATTTGTAACTTCATAGATATTTTCTCTTCTGGCAACAGGTTAGCTCTCTAGGGAAGAGTTCATCTGACATTAAATACTGTGCCAGGAATAGGATGCTTTGGTTTAATTTCCAGCACAGCCATAAAGTTTCTGCACATCTCTGGCAAGGACTTACTTTGCCTGCCACTGCTGCAATGCTCTTTTGCATACCCTGGCTATTCACCTTTAACACCCCTTAGCACAACAGGGGTGAGGGGTGAACCTGCACTGAGAAATGCCTTTCAGCTGAGCACTGACTTGTAATCCCTCTCCTTCCTGCTTGCTGGTACCCACACATTCTTCCATGCTGACACTATGACTACCAGCACCCACAAGCACCCCAGCAGGGATTGTTCCTGAGACCTAAACCTCACCTCATCCCCCAGGTACGTCCCCATCAGCTATGTGTTTTGAAGTACCATGTGCTTGCTTTGTGGCCATAGACAAAACTCCTCATAGGCTGTCGGGCACAGAACACCCTTGCCCTTCTCATAGAAGCCAGAGGTGACGGGCAGGGCCAGTCAAACACCCCATGGAGAGCAGGGCGTGCTTGTGCCCCCAATAGCTCCCCAATACACTCTGTGTGCAGGCAGAGAGGCAGACAGGTATGGAGGTCCCATCTCAGTGTCAATGATATAGCACAGCCCAGCTGTGTCCAAGGATAGGGGGCAAGCAAGTCTGCAGAGAGACCCCATCTGCTTTTGCCAGTCCTCCTGCACTGGGATGCTAGCACAGGCACACCATTATCTGTGCTGGGAAATTGGTGTCATTGACCTCGAAACAACCAGGGTCTGTGGCAATCCCTATAAGAACTCAGGGCCCACAGGCACGCGGGATACTTTTAAGGGAAAGCAAATTTATGTGTATGAACTTCAGCATGCCTCAGAGCTTAGGACTCGAAAGAGATATCTGATCTGGTTTTTTTTATTGACACAGAGGAAGCTAGGAAAGTCGATCACCTGTTTGCAAAATCTCTGGGCTTTCCTAGTAGTCCCAGCAACCTCAGTACTTATACCCCAACCTGAACATGCTGGAGGCATCAAGTAGAAATAGAGCTGAGCAGCAGCAATCTCATGGTAAAAGTCTGTGAGAGAAGACCTTCTCCACACTCCTTGTACCCATCACCCCAAGCTATAGCATGGTCATGTGTGCTGCCAGGAGAGTGAGCAGCTCATTAGCCTTTCCCTGCTTCCACGCAATGGAGTTGACAATGCTGTGGGAGAGCAACATGGGAAAGAGGACAGAGGTGGGCTGAGGAAGCCCTACTTCAGCCCTGTCCCACTGTTGGGTTGTGCCTCTGTGTGACTGTGGAGCAGACAGAGATCCTTTGAGAGAGAGTAGTGTTGACGGGGACTCCTTCAGTTGTCTGTGGGCCATGTGGCTGTACTCCAGTATCTGGGAAATGTTATAATGGCTAAGTGCTGAGGGTGGGGACTGCCATGAACCTGCCAGGGAAAAGGCAGGTTCAAGAGGGAGAGGTGCAGAATGCTGCCTGCTGAAAGGACCTGTGCATACAGGGGATGTCTGGGCAAGCACAAGCCAATAGCACATTCTAGGAACAAGCAGAAACTGGGAAATGGGCTACATTAGGAAGAGTGGTTTGCAGACCAAGCTCTGCTTACTACAGGTAGAGCCATAGCTGGAATGACGTCCCGTTTGGGCACCCTGCTGAAGAGGGTTGTTGAGAAACTGAAGAGTGTCCAGTGGCAGGTTGCAAGGTACTCAGTTGTATGAGGAGAGGATGAGGGTCTGGGTTTGTTTCTTCTTGCAAAGAGGAGCCACAGCGTGCTTCAGCAGCAGTCTGTCATCCTTGAAAGGGCAGCTGCAGAGAGGATGAAACCCAGCTCCCCTCAGGATTGCCATTCTCCCAGCAGAGAAGCAACAGCCATGAAGTGAACTGGGACAGCCTGGCCAGAGGTGTCACAGATGCCCATCCTGGAAGCCTAGGGCACTGCTACATAAAGTCATGACTTTAGTCAACTAAAACAGCATAGACTGAGAAGCCAGGAACACCAGGGCTGGCTCCTCAGACAGCCTGCTATGGAGAGAAACTGTGTGCTGGCCTTCTCTAGTCCTTGGGGCCATAAAGAAGTGTTAGAGCAGGTGTTGCTCCTCTCTCACACATTTCTTCTCCTACTATTAGTGGCAGAGTTGCAGCCATTTCCTTTGGTGACAAAGAACATTTGTGATTTCTCATACCCACACTGCTTTTACCTCATTGTCCATAGCAGGGCTGACTGTCTCACAAGCAAGTTTCCTTCTGTGTACAAATGCTTTCACTGAAAAGTGCTGAAATTAAGAAATTAATCCTTTCAGATGACAAACAGTTACACAAAAGATCAAAGGTAAATTAATTGAAGGCATGTTTGCGTGGCTAAATTCTTAAAATTGGTATCTCAAATAAGCACAGAATTATGTAATTTACAAATCAGATAAGCATAAAGATCATTGTATTGTGCTTGGAAAAATTTTCTGTAAGTTGAGGGAAGTATTCTGTCATGCTTAGTACATGATTGCAAGACAGAAAAGAACTTTGAGTTAAGAAGATTAATAACAAGACAAAGAATGAACAGTTTCAAATGCTCTTCATTTCAGACTAACCCAGTTTTGAAAACTGAGTACCATCCTTCTGTCATGCAATACCTATTAATCAGAGAGTCTGAAGGAACTATGTTTTAAAGTATTTATGTTTTTTAACTGATTAATCCAAAAGCCTGACATATGTTACCAGTGTTTTTGATAATTGGCAACATGTTGGCTTGCTCTGGCTTCTTCACTGAAACAAAAGCTTGAGGATTCGTATCAGATAAAACAGCAGCTACTTTATATTGCAGTTTTATTAGAGGAACATTTCCAAACCTGCTGGAAACTATATTCTCAGACCAAGCTGGAGTGATCTAAATAAGGGGGAAAGGAACCTGATCATTAATATTTAAATTAGATATAAAGAAGTTTTTTACAAATGAGGGTTTTAAAACACTGGTACGGGTTGCCCAGAATGGTGGTGGATGCCCAGTCCCTGGAGACATTCAAGGTCAGGCTGGATGGGCTCTGAGCAACCTGGTCTAGTTGAAGATGTCCCTGTTCATTGCAAGGGGGTCAGACTAGATGGTCTTTAGAGTCGCCTTCCAGCCCAAATTATTCTATGATTTTATGATAAGATGTGGTTAGTCATAAACCACTAACACTGCAGGATAATATTAATAGATAATTGGTTTATATTCTTATCTTAACAAATTATTCTATGATAAACCTTTACCACCAGAAAACGCTGCTTTAAAATCCTACATTGAAAGTGTCATGATTAAGCTGGTGAAAAAGCTTGAAGTCAAAATGCATATAGATAATTTTTCATCAGCTCTTAATGTGAGAGACTGGTATAGTATCATAGCACCTGGGCAAGCATAGAGCTCAGCAAGACTAAGACAGGTTAGTGCAATGCTTTGAACCAGAAAACTTGTTACTCTCCCATAAAACACTGGACATAAAGAGATGGGTCTACTGCATCTCTGTTTCCCAACTCCTGCTAACAAGCTCACTGAAAGGAATCTCAGCTACTACATATTTTCTGTTCAAACAAACAAAAAGAAAACAGAAAAAAAACCCTCCTATTTAGTTCTCATCTCATCTGCAAGACATTTTTATAGACTTCTCCCTCCATGATCTGGCTTTTCATTGTTGAAGAAATTCAGCTCCCATTTTTGGAAATGTTCCCATCCCAGATAAGAGCATGTAGAGAAGGGTTTTAACCACTTCTCTCCCAGAAGAGACCCAATTTCTCTCCAAGGTCACACAGAGGCAATGATCATGGGTACCTACGTTGATGGTCTGGAAGACCTCACTTGAAGGTATTCCAGCCTACTCCAGGGGTGGGGGGACAGCCTGCCTGGTTTCCCAGAACCTGCTAACCTGGAGCAGGAGTAGTGCAGAAAAGGGAAAACTTGCCCTCCCTGCCCCCCAGGCCACAGGGTGCATGTACTTGGAGGCACATAGATCTTGTTTCTTTATTTTACAGGAGCCTCACATCTTTGGCAGAAAAAGGACATTTTTCATCAAAGAGGTCAAATCTGGGTTTTTTTCCACTGAACCATTACATCACTCTAACTTTCCACTTAAAGGCTTGGGAAGGAAATGTGTTGACTAGATCATTGCCTCCTGTTTTTCTTGAAAACCATTTTACACTGATTATATTCTCAAAGTTTATAATTGTTCAGTTTCTTAGGAAAACAGGACTTTACATGCAGTATGTGGCAGACATAGCCAACATGCTACTCTTGCTTTCCTTATTATTCCTTTTTACTCCACACAATATTACCAAAAATTTTAGATATTATCCTGATGTTTCATCCCTCCCCCATCCTAACTCTTTGTGTAATAAGATATATCTTTCTATGTTGTACATTGACTCTTAGGATTGTATTATCTGAGTATATCGAAAGTTCTGCCTAATTAAGGATTTTCTTGCAAATCTACCTTTATGGACAAAGGAGTTGAAACCTGTAAATGTTCAACATGCACAGATGGGACACACAGAGAGATGAGCTGCAGAGATTACTCCCTCTTTGTAAGGCCAGAGATGTCGTCTGGGTGTGAGGAGGTAAATTGTTTTCTAGGTTTATTTTGCTTTTGGTCTTTCTTGTGACATGGCTAACAAAGGCATCCAGCTGACAGAACCTTTGCAATATGAGCCTCCTTGGTTAGCTATTGGAATAGCATCATCAACTCCACTCAAACCAATATGATGCTATTACATGGCAACATTTCGCAGTTGCCCTTAAATAAGGTAAAATCCTAAATTAATATTGTGGAGGTCTCTCCTGAGATCTGTCAGTAAAACCTATAGTATGTGTAGACAGCTATCTGCCATACAAGTGTACCAGTTTGAGCTATCTGTCTACCTGCCATTAAAAACAACAAATAAGAAATTTTCTGGTCCATATATCAATGGACATAAAGGCAGTGTTCTTGATATCCTTCGTATAATGACTTCTTGGACTCGAGAAACTAGTTCTGCATTGGCTACAAAAATAATCACTCTTGTTCAGATGGACACACCTACACTGTAGGGACATTCATGTAGATGAATTCCACCTTTGTGTCCTCCAGATTTGAATGCCTATATTGAGGCACTTGGGTCATAAATTTGGGAAGAAATGAGAGTTTGTTGTTTAATTACACTATGTGACCTCCGTGAGACAGAGGAGCAAGTGTTAATGATATATCTTATGTTGAAAGAGGGAGTCAAAATGGGATTCTTCATGATGCTCTGGGTCATCTCATCTCCAGTATGGCATATTTAAAATATAGCTTTTCAGGGGAGTTTTCATAATAGATGAAAAAAACCTCAAACCCAAACAAACAACAAAAGAGAACAAAGGCAGAACTCTCTCCCCATTTCCCCAGCTCCTCTTTGATTTAATAACGCTTCAAACCTACCCCTTTACTAAAGAACATCTGTAACCATCTATCAGAACTTAGGATTCTTCAGCCTCTGAACATCAGCTTCATGGTGAACTAGGTTTTAGAGACACATAACTAAATCCTTGCTCTTTTCTGTTGAAAAAGATGAGTAAAATTTGGTTTGGGAAATGAGGTTCTATATAGTCACACTAATCTATCTTTTGCTTTTCATTATTGTTTACTGCACATAATTCCTTGTTGCCCTGACTCCCCTCACAGTGTTTGAAATATTGGAGATAATGGGACTACATAATGATTGAAATCCATATGAATACTTAAGTATCTTACTGAGCTCAACTGTTAGCTCTGTGTCTGGTCTAATACTTGGAAGTTCCTCCTTTGCTCCCATGGAAACACTGAAATATCTCACATTTAGAAAATATTAGGGTGGCTATTTAATAATGTCTTCTTCTCTGGAAGAGAATGACAGATTAATTGTGTAGCAAATTAGTCTGATGGTTTGATTTCCTTATTTTTCTGATCTCAGCCAACAATAGAGTGAATTGTTATCTGTGTTTTCCTCTGAAGTGACCAACACCTACAGTATTTCAGAGGATGCCTTTGTCTGTGCATACCCTAGTTTGCAGATGTCTTACTGCATAACTCCATCTGCTTTACAGGGAGCCAGGACAGAGCATTTGCTATCCAGCTTTTTGTTATTTTGCCACTATTTTGTACAGTTACTATTCTTATTTAGGAAAACATTTGAGCAACACCTAAGTAAGTTTCTCCTTTTGACAATAATTCTCCAAAGTTACATGCCTCCTAATCCTTCGGGTTCTTCATTCACTGCTTCTCACTTCTACATGGCCTTCAACCAAAAGCTTTCTAAAATAATAGGATTGTTGCCTTTTAGTTTGAAGATTTAGGCATTTAGCCTGACTATCACCTTTTTCCAAAAGAGGGGAAGATAATTGGGCTCCTTCCTTTCTCCTTCCTGAAAACTCTGTGTCTGTCCATATTTCCCACAGGACAAGTTTGTATTGTGGGGGCCAAGACCCTACAAGTCCCATGTTGAACACTTAGCTTGGAGAGATCATTGTCCTCTTTTAGAAATGGCCTTGTAGCCATCTCAGCAGAGATACTTAGTAGATTTGTAAGGAGCTTCATGTTGCTACAGTTCTTTTTCTAAATATATAATGCATATTTTAAAACTGCAAAATGGAAAGCATCTTGATACTTTCAAATAACCTTTGAGCTAAGACATGTTTTATTTGCTCTCTGAGTCACTAGTTCATCTCTCTTCCAATATCCACTGTGGGTTTTTTATTTGATAAGATCCACATTACTCCCTCCAAAAGGAATTTGAAATTAATGTGCTCTAATTACACTAATTACATTTGATGAGATAAAATATCATAGTCCTAAGCATAAAAATACTGCCATGGAAAGAGGATTGTGATCTCAATAGCACTTGGTCCTGTTGTCAAAGTAGGAACACAATCAATTTAACAATAGACAGTCATGAAACAGTAGCTCTGATTTCTGTAATTGGAGGACATTAAATCTTATGCAATTGTCAATAGCATTAGCACCTTAGAGAAACCCATAATGAATGACAGCAGTTCAAAACTGTTCTTGGGAACTAGTTAGTTTGGCATAACATGGAAAGCAAGACACTCTTGCATTTGCTTCAGAAGTAAAAAGAAGAAAATATATGCTAATAAAGAGCTGGGGAATTTGTAGATGTCCTTTCACTGATCCTGATAATTTTTTCTAAAAACCATGCTTTGTTTGCAGAGAAAGTGCTATATCCCTACGCCTCCCCTCCCACCCATGTCCCTGAAAAAACAAATGTTGGAAATGGGAAAAATAATGGACTAGTTCAAAAGATTTTTCTCTTATTAGAGGCAAGTTCACCCATGCCCAACAACATCTTGTCCATCTGGAACTGAAGAGACCTGCCAGTCTCATCACCGTACAGCTGAGAAGAAAGCTTTGCACTGCCAATGCTGCCTCACAGTCTCGCTTTTCAGAAATGGAGTAACCCAATGGACTGTGTCAAGAATTCAGCTAAAAATGTCCTTATGAAGACCTAAAGCTAATTTGCATGCAAACTGTTAGTCTAAACAAGTTTATACTAATACATGGCAAATTACTGAGCAGCTGTACCAAAACAGTGATACTGTGTTAATTAACACCGTGTGGGATCCAGGGTTTTCTGCAGGACTTGTCCTGGAAGAGGCAGACCCATGCTGGCTGGCTCTAACTAAGGTCAGCAGGGACCAGTTGTGATTGTTGTTTGCTTGTATAAACCCTGCTGCGTGACTTACATTACTTTTGGCAGTTCCCTGCCTTTTTCAAAACTATCTGGACCTACTCTTGCATGAGGGACTGTTACCTGAACCAGCCAGGACTGCTCCCTGTGAAGAAGCTGTGATCAATCCCTGGACCTTGAAACTTATTCATTTATATATCCCTTTACCCAAGTAGTAAGTGAGACATTTTCCAGTAAAACTTACTCCTAAAGAAAATCACAAAAAACTGGTTTGTAACAGTAGTTACAGCTCCAAGTTTGTTTAGCACACAAACTCCTGTTTGGCACCCCAGTCTTTCATGTACGGAACAGACTTCCATGCTGTACAGAAGGGAGTGTACAACTGAAACTCGTGTAGACACTTCTTTAGAAGAGAACATTGTATTTATATATTTATATATTATATCCTTTCTGTAAGTGTTCTGAGCAGTCTAGGAGAGCTCTGTAATTTCTTCTGTGCAACAAGTAACTGTGTTTCAGCAGCAGCTCTACTGTAAGATGTGGGTTCACTTCCCAGAGCTGAGTATCTGCCCTGGAACAACATCCAGCTCTGCAAATCCTTCCCTTCTTCTGCCTTGGTTTCCACATGCATGAGTTGGAAAGGAGCATGCATGCATTTTAGCAAGGTCCTTCAATGTGGACAATTTGGAATCAGCCATAAGATTTTCTGCAGACAAAATCTTTGTCTTTGCAGCACTGGGTACACATGAACTTGTGTCTCTTGTGTCTTCTTGTAGATTTTGGTCTTGATGTGGTGATACAGATTTTATTTTTTTTTTTTTCTGAGCCAACAATATGTCTACTGACAAATTTTAAATGAAATTCATGAAAAGAAGCTTTTGCACAACTTATGTTTCTTATGTAAAAGAACAAAATCCTTTCCATCTTCTGTATCATCTCGACTTTTGCCATCTAATTGTTTTTAAAATGCTGTAATTCTTGTAACACGGGCCCAAACAACAGAGTGCAGGCTCATCCAGTCAATCATGTTTTACATTAGAAGCTAAATATATAAAATAAAATAAATTATCAAAATAAGCCCTCTAGAAAAGCTAAGTTATGCGCTTTAACAATACTAGCAGCATACAGTGGAAAGCTGACTGCACGTTGCTTTTTTTTTCATGTCCTTCGTGTATTATGTGTCATAAAAAAACATTAGTTTTGTTCACTCCTTAAAGCTTTTCATAGAAACAACTTCTAAAATTAACAAGAGATTTTGCATTTTGTAAAAGATGTATTCTATTACCAAATACATTTCTGGCCCTGAGAAATCTAGACAAGCAAAAAAACCCCAAAATGCTTCTGGTCAAACAGATATACAGGTTTATTAGGGCATGTTTCCATGTTTTAAATATGCAATGGTTTCACAATTTTTTTGTTTCCTTCTGTTTCTATCAGTGTCACCTCATGATAACGAAAAACAGCTGTTAAAGAAATATCTCCACAAATGAACAATTAAAAAAAATATGTGCCGTACCTTCCAGTGCTACAATTATATGAAAAAGTCAGTATTTACAAAAGATAACCTGGAAAACAAATACTTGCTAAATTGTGTTGTCAATTTAATTGCAGAAACTGTAGAACACTCACAGAGGAAATTCATGCTGACAAGCCTCAAGTATAAGCCTAGATTTTGTAACATATTTGGAAGAAACTAACATTTATAATTTTGAGTCTGTTTGCTTTAATATATACATTTGCCATTACCCAGCTGAGTTTTATTATCAATATCATTCTACACCTGTTTTTCACATCATCTTTTCTGTTTGAATATAAAGTCTAATAGAAAAACAATTCAATTATGCAAACATGAAAACTCTGTTAGTACAGCTAATTGCTTTTTAATAGATTTCATGCACAAAGAAAGTAGTAGCACAAAGAGAGAACTAGGCAAAGGATAATGTAATTAATTGAAAACACTTGTAATTTCAGTAACTGTGAATTGCCTACTTGCAAAATATATGTAATACATATAATGTGCACAAAGACACACACGCAACGCCACTGCATGTTTTTTTTCTGACTTAAACATAACTTCAAGTTCACAAACCTTTGTCCAGAACCAGTGAGAGCTGTGGTCACATTTGTGTACTAAAGGTGTTCAAAAAGATAGTCAAACATAAGCTATTCCACCATGTTGTGCTCTGGGTTCTAGTGCTTTGAACAACAGCAAAACATCGGACCACGTTGCTCTCCTGAAGAACAGAAAAACCTAACAAGAAAATAGAAAACAAAATCGATTTTTTTTTTCTTAGCTATAATATTCCCTAATTTTTGCCCGGAATACTCAGTGATATATTTGGAAGTTTCTGGAGTGGTTAACAGGTTTCATAGGATCTTATCCTACATCTAGCTCTATTAATTTCTGCTGTCATTATCAGGACAGGCATGAGGACTATCCTCAGTGAAAGCCACATGATGGCCCCATTCTTTACTCTCCTCAAGAAATTAGAAAAGCAGTCTTGTTGGGTTTTGATGGGAAAAAGAGAAACATGCTGCTGAGATTCCTCCTCCCATGCATGGTACGTAGCCATGCACATGTCCCACTGCTCCAGCAGCCAGTTGGGGTGTCAGCAGTCCTGCCCCGTGCTACAGGAATACCTGGATTTCAGGATACAGAAAGCTCAGGAAAGCAGAGCAGACAGGTACTACTCAAAATGATCCTCAAGACTTAAAAACACAGCAAAACTTATTCAAGCAGTTTCAAAACCCAAATTTAAGATAAATGACACACTCCACTGAAAGATAAAACAGGTTTATTTACCAATGGAATGAACTACAGAGACTAGACATTGCACCGAAAACAAGCACAATCTTGAATGCTTTGTAATTAGCAAAGGTGTTGTGATGAATTTTTACTGAAGTTTACTGCCAATTTTGAAGGCTATATTGTGATCTGGTAATAAAAACAATTAAAAAAAACCCAAACCAACAACATTGACAATTTGTATATGTTCCCAGAAGACTTACAAGTTTCATTATTGGAATATACTGGTTCTCCAGCTCTTACCAGATGGCCACACTCTTCTGAACTGAAGGGGTTATTTGCTTGCCAACCAAATGTGGCTTGATCCTAGCTTGATCTTAGTGAAGAAAAAAGAGAATACAGAATTCTTACCCATAAAGCAAGTTGTCCTGGTATTCATTATGCCTTTTCTTGGTGTATCTGTTTGTAACAGTGCTGAGCTAGTCATAGCTTATCATACTTATTTACCAATATATGTTTTAAAATTAGTTTTAAAAAAATGATGGTAGGTGCACCAACACACACACAAAAATATATTGTATAACTTACATCAACATGAAGTGAAGAAGAAATGTTACCCTAAAAATGAAACCCCACAATACACATACAGACAGTGACAGCACTAAAGGATTTGCCTTCAGAAGGGCTGTTAAATTTCAGTATCTGAGAATTGCTAGACCTTTACAAGATAAAGCAACTGAATTCCAACAACTCAGAGTCTGTCTAACCATGTTCCTTATCTGGACAGGCAGGACCTTTTTCCAGCTCCATTTTTTTTTTTGTGTTTAAGATTAAACTATAGTCTTGCTCATATTGTCTTCTTTCCCTGTGATTTCATCAGACAATCAT
The DNA here is from genome assembly GCA_013400415.1 of Scytalopus superciliaris. Taxonomy (NCBI): domain Eukaryota; kingdom Metazoa; phylum Chordata; class Aves; order Passeriformes; family Rhinocryptidae; genus Scytalopus; species Scytalopus superciliaris. Next base: position 35,362 of record VXBX01005095.1, read on the forward strand.
GGGAAGTTTTAAGCATTAACACTACAGTTATCCCAAAACATGACAACTCCACTATTTTTATTGCTTTAAACAGCAAGCAAACAATGCACTTAGTGTTTCAGAAACAGACAAAACATTAAAATAAATTCTATTTAAAAAATAATTGCTTTATTGTTGCCATGCCTTCCTGATCAGTTGCCCAAGTCCTAAGTACCTTTCAGAAAATAATTTACATGCAGCAGTATAGCTTATTGAGCAAGGTGGCATGTTTTGTTTTATAGAAATGTTAGTCATTCCTTGATACCATGACTGGCATTTTTGACAGGCATAAAGTGCCATGCTGTAACCTTCCCAAACGCTGTGACAGGACTGCAAGCCCTCCCTGCCCCGAGGCATGTCTCATGTCGGAATGGGGATGAAGCTGGTCGATTTGGAAAGGGGCATCTCTCTCCAGGTATTAAGGCTGTGAGTTGGGCTTCTGTTGTTGGTGAAAGAAGTCTGTCGTCTGCTATTGCTGTTTGAATCTTCTTTACTTAGCGTTTGCTTTATTTTTTGGCAGCAAGGGAAGCTCTGTACGCAGTCTTGCAGGAGGTGCCCACTGAAGAACATGTAGATCCACGGGTTACAGCAACTGTTCAGACTGGCCAGCAGAGCTGTAACAGTAGTTGCAGTGTTTTCAGAATCTGAGGAGGGGGAAAGAAAACCATTTAATCATCAAAAGAACATTTGCACTATTCAGTCAATTGCTTCATTAACTGCTGGATTTATTTTCCTGAATATTCTAGTTCTAAAAGTTGAGCTGCAGCATTTGAAATGAGTAATGAGAACAGGGAAAGTTCTTATTTACGTAAGGCTGCCATTGAAGTCAATGAGAATTTGTCTGAACAGACTTCAAAAAGCTGTGACACAATAATTTATGGGATAATCCATCCAAAATAATGCTTTAGTCCTATTTCCACTGATGTGTATCCATGTGTTGATAAGCTCATGTTTTAAATACTGAACAGTTTTTATCCAGAACCCTGGGAGACAATGGCAAAATTCCCACTGATTTGCCACTGCTTTCAATAACACTGAATTTTGCTGTATACATTTACATGCTGGTAAGTGTTGAATGCTCAACTGACTACTGGTTTGTCGATCAAATCTGGATTTTTGGAGATTAAACAAATTTTACTTAAGGGAAAATCAAAGTTAGCACTATGCCATGAAAATGCTATGGTCTTCTACCTTCAATAACTAGTTAATAGATCAAATGCTCTAAATATATATTTAGTCTAATCAATTATTAGTGATCTTTCTTTGCAATTATTGAATCTCCAAAGAAGTACAATTGCTGTGTTATGCAGTTTCAGAGATTTAAAGAATCTTTTCAAACAAATCTAGGAAATACTATTCAATTAGGCTTCATTACTTTTGAAGTAAAAAAAGAAAAAAATCAGTTTGCCTACTGCAAGCCCTTATTTCCCTGTAGAGACCTGCATTATGGGCTTGACTTTAGTCCCATATTAGAGGCAATGAATGTTCTCACTACAGCAAGAAATAATTTGGGGATATTAAAAAAAAAAATTCTGAATTCCAACATTTTGATTTATTGCTTTCTCATTATGAGGAAACAGAGTACATGTTACTATTGTGCCTGCCAATACCTATGTAATAGTTTTTAAACAAGAGTTATTTTCAGCCAAATTTGACAGCAGGACAGGTGACTGAAAATTGCATTGCCACTGATTCGTGCAAACTGGTGGTGACTGACCAAAGGGGCTACTCAAAGGTGGTTGCCGTGCTAAGAGGAAGGGTTCAGGGTGTGCTCAACGCCATTATTAGACAGCAGATAGAGGAAAGAAGGCTCAGTAAGTTCCCTGCTCATAAAACTGCTCCAGACATACACGTGTATACGCTGACAATAACATAAAAACTTCCTAAAGTTTTCTTATCGGCAGCTTCAAACGGACAGAACAAAATGTTGCTGGTTCAAATTACGGCAGCAAATATTTGCCATTTTGCATGCGCTGGTTTTGCTCTGGACGAGCATCCATCGGCTGCTGCTCCTTTCCGGGGGCCCAGCTGTCTCCTGCAGCCGCTCCGCTCCGGCTGCTCCCGGGACAGGCGGGGCCGCCCGGTCCGGGAGTGCGAGCGGAGCCGGCGGGGCGGCCCCGAGGGCGGCGGCGGCCCCGGGGCTGTCTC